>OV049927.1:9210639-9393759 GCA_920104205.1 Eupeodes latifasciatus | reverse complement strand
ATCGGACTAATTACAACAACTGCCTTTGGGAAGTTAATAAAATACGAGATTTTTTGCGAATCCAAAACTTGACCTTTAATATAATATGTAGGTATGTACTGTACATACTTGTGCTTGCACATGCTCTAGAAGTCAAAGAATGACATCATTCTTAAATATTAAGACTGAGGAGCGCACAGCACGATACACTTTCGCAACATAGCCGAGAATAAATTAGACATTCTCCCTAAATGAAAAAGATGAGCTCATCACATATAGGAAACTATGTAGATTTTTAGGACTAAATAGTAAAATATATAATGCGAAGTTGATTTTTAGGGGGAAACAAAACTTATAATATGTAGTCATTAATTGGATTGCTTTCTAGGTCATGTGTATTTATTTGGCTCAACTTTAATTTATCACAGCACGAATTTTCACGCGCGGTTTTATTTTTATTTGATAGATACGAGCAAATAAATAATAATTATTGAAATTTTAGGGCGAGGAAATATTTGTTTGTATTTTATATTAATTTTCAAAATTCCCTTTTTTCATATACAACACACGCAAAAATGGTTTATTTAGATATTTCTAACCTCTTTTTTGTTTCATTAATGCCATACCTGTTTTTTTGTTTGGGATTTCATTGATTTAGAATTTATTTTTAAATTATTCATACATTTTAAGAAAGTTTCATTATACTTTTTGAATAGAAAAAAAGAAAGATTTTAGTATTCTAGTAGGTATTGAAATGCAAAATAAAGTTTGCATATACAAAACCTCGTACCTACCTCAAATCCTTTATTGAGTTGCTGGGAGCATCATCCCTCTTGTTTTAGAGGTGTACAGTGAGTCAAAAAACAAAACAAAAATAAAATACCTAGTGTCGGCGACTATGTAGGCCAAGTTCGCTTATATTATATTCACGATGTTTTATATTTGGACATTTTATTTTTTCATGTACCAGTTACTGCTTAACGGATTTTATATCCTAATTCTTATCAATCCTAAATAGTAATGGCTGTCGGCTGCACTCCTTTTTTAAAACTTTTGTGAACTATCCCTTAGTCATCCATCAAAAATCTAAACAAAATTTCTAAAACATTCGCGCAGTGAATTGTATCTTGAGTTTGGAAGTGACGTCATTTAACAAATAAATCCATAAATATCTTTGAACAAATTGAAATGAAGTTGTGAAATATTTAAATTTAAATAAAATAAAAACAACAACAATAATAAAGCATCACGTCATTCATTGGGATATAATAAAGTAAAGAGTAAGATACTCTTATATTACTTCTTATAAAAAAATGGAAAACAAAACAAGAAGTCTGATACTTGGCTAAAATTGTTTATGTTGGTTGGTAGGCAGGTATATGACTGTTGGCTAACTTAGCTTAACTTGTTCAAAAAAATGATGTCATTAAAGTTAAGGTGTCTCAAAATATAAAAAGAGAAAATCTATAAGATTAATACAATCACAATACGTACAAGAAAAACTATTGAATTTGTGCTAAGGGCAGACATTTATTTTTTTTAAATCTGACTATAAGATTTTTCGAGTGCTGATTTATAAATTTTAGGATTAGAGGCTCCACACAACCCGAATAAGACTAGAGTGGTTATTTGAAACAAACTGCTGAACATACCTGATCTTAAGTTCATCATTCTCGTCCCAAAGACGTTTGTTTTCAATTTCTAATTTAGCCTTATCACGAGCAGTTTCATCTAATAGTTTTCGTGCCGCTGACAATTCATGCTCATACATAGCCTTAATATTTGAAACTTCTCGAGTGACAGTTTCACGCGCTGTATGCACTTCGATGGTCAGTCGAGAATTTTCGTTTTCCAAATTTCGAACTCGATCGATATAACACGCCAGGCGATCATTGAGATTCTGAAGTTCGGCCTTTTCCTGAAGGCGACTAGTGCGTGTTGGACTTCTTGGACTTGACGACCTATTTGCACTACCACTGCTATTTAGGGTCGGAGTTGGGGTGCTGGTTCGCGACACCCTTCTTGTTGTTACACGTTTTGCAGTAGACATTATTTGATATTTTTTAGTTTGACAATATTTATAAATAAATACAAAAATACTCAATAGTATTTTACAAAAATAAAATAAACACTGTTTTTTATTTTTTTTTTTAATATTAATCAAGTGGAGCAAACACAACCTACCGACTTCTGATCAAATTTTAATCTGAATTTGTCGTCAGCTTATACCTTATACCAAATGGATTTTATTAAACTCTTCTAAATACAGTTACAACAATTAAATTAATATTTTGAGAAGAGGCGACCAATATAAACTTTATTTCAAAGAGAACACGACGACGACGTCGCGTGTCGTAGCCAATAGCAATATACAATATAATACAAACGCTCTATCAAAAAGAGTAGATAGCGTTTACGAGTGTAGCTAAACAATTCAAATACCTTTGAATTTATACAATAGCAGAATATAGAAATGCCTAGATTACTAATTGGAAATTAAAAATATACTAACTGAATGTTTATCGCTTAGGTAACACACCCTATTAAATTTTCATTCTTGTTTTTTTTACTTCAGGAAAATTTGAGGTTCCCTTTGAAACTTCATTTATACGCCCTTAATACATTTTTTATTTGGGAACGGTGCAGATTTTTCGAAATAAGGCCATTTTTATATATAGTTTTTCTGGACTATACGAAAAAGGTCCGAATAGAAGAAAGACTATACAAAAAACATGTAAGTTTAGAATGTGCATTGGCAATTTAGGACAAATAGGCTCATCTAATTGGTGCCGTGAAATAAAACCAAGTGAAATAAGACCAACTTTCAAAACTTGGCATTACTGCACTTTACAAAAGTAAAGTACCGTCAATTTTTATCAGTTGGTCATATTGCACTCTGACAAGGTGAAATAAGGCCACACTACTTTGAGAAATAAAACCAACTTGCTTTTACGATGAGTTATGTTAGGAGGAAATGCCACCCTCTGCAACCCTCCAGCTTGGGCACATTAAAGGATTTGGGGTAGGTGCGAGGTAGGCAAAGTTTCCTTGCATTAATGACAAACCACACCTTTGAAAGTTAAATGAAACCAATTCGGCTTTATTTCACTTTGTTTGAGTGTAATAAGACCAACTGTTGAAAATTCGCTTCATTACATTTAACAAAAGTGAAATAACGCCAGTTCTTGAAATTAGCTCTTATTTCACAAAACAAAATTTAATTACTTTTGTTTACCTTATTCAAAGTCCAAATTTCTAAAAGCTTAAATTGTTTTTGAGAATAGTTGTTTTGTCTTCCCTATCAACACTTTATCAAGATTTAACAAAATCTTTAGTTCTAAATAAACAGAATATTTACGTGTACAAATAATTTGTCCAACTTTCATACAGTACCCTACAAATACAAACTTGAGAGATGAAACAATGAATGGAAAAAGCTTAGCAGTGTGGATTTTTAAATTATTACTATAATGGATAAGCCAAATACCTGGTGGAGAGGAGATGTTGTATTGTATTCAGTATCCACAATAGATGTTTGTAGACATATATAGTTGTAGTAGAAATTTTTTGCTTTTGCTGTTAGAACAAGACTATAGTTCCTAAATTTAATAGTCGCTGACATCATATTACCAAAACATTCAGATGACTTATGCTGTGAACTCGTACGCTTTCCAAGGTTCTCTTAACAATCATTTTGAGCTTTTATATTTTTTACTTGAGGCATATAGGAACTATATGGCATGTTTTGCATTCGTAAAAAAATTTTAACTCGAGATTTTAATCAAACATGAAATTGCATGATGGTAGAGAAGTGGAAAAAAGTGGGTTCCCGATTCCGTCCGTTTGTCTGCCTGTCTGTCTGTCCTGGCCCCTAAAGCTGAAAGCATTGAGCTGATTGACTTCAAATTTGTTAATTAAGGTTTTGAGCCAATCGCGTTAGGCGTTTTTTTAAGATTAAAAATTACATTAGTCCCCATACAAATTTGTTGGTCAAAAACAGAAAATTGGATTTTTTTTTCTTAGTTTAGCTTCTAACATAAAAATATTTTTGTATTGCTCCAAAATGGTGCCCCCCCCCCCATAGAACCGTTATTTTGTTTTTAAGTTTTCTCAAGAACTAAACAACCGATTTCAATAACTTTTTGTCTAATGATGATGATCAAAAATGTCATTGTTTTTATTTTTTGAATTTCAAAAATATATAATTTTTTGTTTCGAAATTCGATATCTTGGAAATGGGTCATTATTTTTTTTAATAAAATTGAAATGTAAGACGTATATTAATAAGCTCTAAATAATTCCATACCAAAACTATTTTTAAACTAAAATTGAAAAATTGTATATTACACAAAATTAATTTTAAAAAAATACGCTCTGACGATTTTCAAATAAATTTTTTTTTTTGAGAAATCAAATGGCGTTTATATTTTTTGAAAACAAACTTTTCTTGCAGGTAGATTTTTAAATCTTAAAATACAGGAAATATTTTTAAACAGACTCTTTAGATACATAAGTAAGTTCGTACGACCCAGTCGTGTATTTTATTCAAATTAAGAATCTTCGTTTTTTATATTGAATAAGTTTTGATTTGAAATGAAACATTGAAACTGCCTATAAAGACTTACTAAATTTTTTGTAATGTTGATTTACAGAGGTCGTTCAAAAGTGATATCACATTTTATTTTATGTTCAGAAGGTGATGTAATTATACCCGCAAATAATTTTTAGAAGTCTTCTAGGTATGTATATTGTATATCCACACACAGGATGATTTACATAATATACTAATTGTCGGTTTATTCAAACTGAAGTAAATTAATAAATCAACGAAGTTGTATATGAGCAATTATAAGACTTTGAGTTCAGAGAAATTATTTAATATTTTAAAATACCGAGGGTTTTCTATTTATGCATTTCGTTTTTTTGCCTACTACGCGTGAAATATCATTCTAGTAGTTCTTAATGGTATTTTAGTTTAAATATTTACTTTAAATTGTATCCAAAAGACAAACATTAGTGCTTTACAAAATCATCATACAATTTATACGAGTAGTTAAGAGATATTTTGAGTTTTAACTTAGCCTCAAAAATCCCCGTTTTGTGTTGTTTTTATCAATGTGAACCTGGGGTGATAGAAAAAATTTAACTGCTATATTCGTATTCAGCACATCTTGTTCATTTAAAAAAGTATTGTTTTGTTTGTGGGATAGAAATAAAACGTAATAACGACAAAAGTTGCAAAATTTGCACACTTCAAATGGGTTATTACTTCTCTTATTTTTTTACACTTCAGAATTTCAGAAAGTAGTTAGCTTACAGCAAGCGTCACACTACGATCAGAGGCTCATCATAAGTGCATGTGTTAGTTGTTAGTAAGAAAATAATACAATTATAGCCTAACACACGCACAAAATACAAAACATAATAATTAATTACATTTAACATGAATTATTACATAACATCAAAAAATAAAATAAAGACGTTTACGATAGTGGAGCACTGGTTCTAAACAATGATTTTAATCCCACCTTATTAACTTCCCATAGGAAGTTATTGTAATGGGTCCGATTTGACAAATTGAAAATTTTGACATTTCTCGACGTTTCAAGGTCCCTAGAGTCGAAATAAAAGATTTTTAGAAAGATGTCTGTGCGTGCGTGTGTACGTACGTCCGTACGTCTGTACGTCTGTACGTCCGTACGTCCGTACGTCCGTACGTCCGTACGTTCGCGACGTTTTTTTCGTCGTCCATAGCTCAAGAACCAGAAGAGATATCGACTTCAAATAAATTTTGTTATACAGATAATAAGGCAGAAAGATGCAGAAAGGGCTCTCAAGAAAATTGCGTGGGTGGTTTTTTTACCATAGCAGTTTAAAAAAAAGGTGAAAATTTTGGTTAAACCTAAATATCTCATGAACCAATGACGCTAAAGACTTGAACTAAATTTTATATTATATACTGTAAGGTGATACAAAACAATTATATTTTTGGAAAAAAATCGAGATAACGGTTTTTTTTATAAATCAAAAAAACTGAAAAAAAAAATTTGTCACCTCGAAAATTTTACGACTAAAATATGATTTCATCTCCAAAACAATTTTGTGCAATGAAGAATAATGTTTTTGACATCTGATAAAATTTTGAGAAAAATCGAATTGACAGTTTTTTTTACAAAAAATAAAAACCAAATAAAAAAATTAATAAAAGTTGGTAAAAATTGATTTTCGACTCAAATATCTTTTCAAAACTTTGAGTTGTTGGCTTTAAACTACTTTTATTTTTCAAAAATATTGTTGTCAACATTCAGTAAAATTTTGAAATAAATCGAATTGACAGGTTTTTTACAAAAAATTAAAAACCGAAAAAAAAAAATTAAAAAAAGTTGGTAAAAATTGATTTTCGACTCAAATATCTTTTCAAAAATTTGAGATAACGGCTTCTGACTAATTTTAACTTATAAGAAATATTTATTTCAACATTCGATAAAATTTTGAGAAAAATCGAATTGACAGTTTTTTTTACAAAAAATAAAAACCTAAACAAAAAAATTAATAAAAGTTGGTAAAAATTGTTTTTCGACTCAAATATCTTTTTAAAACTTTCAACATTCAGTAAAATTTTGAGAAAAATCTAATTGACAGGTTTTGTACAAAAAATAAACCTAAAAAAACAATACTAAAACTTGGTAAAAATTTACTTTCGACTCAAACAGCTTTTCAAAAATTACAAATATTGGCTTCAAACTTATTTTATTTCACAGAAAATATTGTTTCTGATATTCAGTAATTTTTTTTAATAAAAATTCAACAGTCCGTTTTTTCATAAAAAAATAAAATCTACACAAAATAGTACGCAAATTTGGTAAAAATTGATACATATAGACAAACTTTTAAGCAAGACAAATCGACAGACGGGATGGGAAGTTATCAGTGTGGGTCGCATCCCAGCCTCTTTTTTAAATTTAAATCAATCGATGAACTGTTTAAGTTATATAAAATGCTCATTCGACTTAAAGCTTCATTCTTTCCATAGTTAGTTCTATGGAAGTCAATATGTATAAAGTCAAAAGTACGCAGGTGATGAGTTCCGCCTCGGTAATTTAAATGTATACAAGATAGCAAATAAGGTGCATCAATTTCACCATTAATGAGTTGATGAAAAAAAAATTAAATCATTATTAACACGCCTTTGATGGTGAGTTTGCAATTCAAGAAGTTGAATACGATGTTCATAGGGAGGCAGATCATAAGGATCTTCCCACGGAAGACCCTTTAGGGCGAAGCGAATGAAATTATGTTGAATTGATTCAATACGTTTCTTATGAATTTCGTAAAAGGGGTTCCATACCTGCGAAGCATATTCAAGATGAGGACGAACATGACAATTGTATAAAGAAAGAGTAACATAGGGATCATTGAACTCCTTTGCCCAGCGTTTTATAAAACCAAGCATAGAACTTGCTTTATTAACAATAAAATTAATGTGATATGTAAATTCTAAGTTGGAACAGAAATGAACACCTAAATCTTTAAATGTGGAGACGCGACCGAGTTTTTGCTTTGATATACAATAATCAAATACACTAGCGATTCGGTTTTTAGTAAAAGTTATCGTCTGGCATTTAAAAGGGTTGAGGGTAAGGCTATTTTTGCCACACCAAAATGTAAAACTATCAATGTCAGCTTGTAAAAGGATGCGATCTTGGGTGGACTTTATTATCTTAAAAATGTTCATGTCATCAGCAAAAATAAGAACATCACTTGAACGTAGACATGACGATACGTCGTTTATAGATAGGATGAATAGAAAAGGGCCAAGATGGCTTCCCTGGGGAACACCAGATTGAGCAACAAAAGGTTCAGAATGACAATTTCTAAATTTTACCTCATAGGATCTGTTTTCAAGGTATGATTTGATCCAAGCTAAGAAAAATGGTGGAAAACCAAGAGCTTTAAGTTTAAATAAAATAATTCCGTGGCTAAGTTGGTCAAAAGCGTTGGAAAAGTCAGTGTATATACAGTCAACTTCATAACCTTGTTCTAAAGCGTTTGAACACATGTTTGAGAATGTGAGGAGATTAGTAACGGTTGATCTTTTTTTCACAAAACCATGTTGCTGTTCGCAAATGAGATTTTTACTAAAAAATGCTACACTTTCACAAACAACTTGTTCAAACAATTTAGGTATGCAAGAAAGCTTTGCAATGGGCCTGTAGTTTGTTATATCCGCCTTGTTACCTTTCTTGAAAATTGGTGTAAGAAATGACTTCTTCCATAAACTGGGAAATTTGCCTGTTTTTAGAGAAAGTTTGAATAAGAACGTAAGGGGTTCAACTAATGCATTACTACACTTTTTTAATACTATCGGGGGAATACCATCGGGACCGGCTGAGCAGTCATCATTCAACACGGATAAAAGATCAAGGACCGTACTCTGTAGCACAGGGATGTGACTACAGCTAGTCTGCGAAAAGGAGTGAAGATTGTGAAAATATACTTCATCAACTTCTTGAGGTCTATTAACAAATGATTCACGGAAATTTGTTGCGAAAGCGTTACAGATATCAACAGTTTTATTTAAAGAAAGATTCTTGTAAGTGAAGTTAACTGGAAAGCCATCTGATTTTTTCTTTAAGTTTACAGTTTCCAAAATTTTTTAGGATTCTCTTTCAAAGAGGTGCCCATATCAGAAACATAAATAGCATATAAAAAATTTGAAAGAGACTTAAATTCGTTAAAAAGTTCAACATAAAAAGAGAAATTGATTGGAGACAGAGTTTTGAGATAAGTTTTCCATGCCTTATTTCTTTTGTTACGTAGTAAACGCAATTCTTTCGTGTACCAAGGGTGGCTAAAGTTTGTATTTCTTGATTTCTTTAAAGGTACATTTTTTTCTAAACAATTATTAAATATCTTATAGAAATTTGAAACTGCTTCGTCAATATTAGAAAATGCTAAAGTATCAGCAATTCCAGAAGTGATTAAATCTTCAGACAACAACTGGAAATTAGCTTTTCTGAAGTCAAAATTATATAAGCAATCAAAGGAATTACTGTGTTCAGTAAGGTGATTACTTAAGTCAAGAAAAATGTCCAAGGGGGGGTGATATTTATCAATATTAGTAATTCCTGATCTAGATTCTAGAACAAGAGTACTAATAGCGTCAGAAAAAAAGACTAAATCGAGAATTCGATTTTTTGAGTTTTTAATACAGCTTGTTTGCTGTAAGTCAGTAAAGAGGATTTTATCGAGAAAAGATAGTTCCAATTGTGAAGAAGAGAGAGAGGCTTCAAAGCAAGATTCGTCTTCCGATGGAATCCAATCAATGTGTGGTAAATTAAAGTCACCTAGAAGTAAGATATTGGTGTCAGAGCAGGACAAACTAATAACAAAGTCTAATGCCAAGGAGAGTTCGCTATAAACAGAATCTAAACTTTTTGGAGGAATATAAACGTTTAAAATGAAAATAGTCTTAGTCTGTACCATTAACTTTACACAGACCAGTTCAATTGATAGTTCAAACGGAAAAGATACAGAAGAAGATAGATATGTATTTTTTACCGCTATGAGAACACCTCCACCTAAATCCTTTGCATTACCAACATGACGATCATTTCTGTAAACTTCGAACTCTTGACTGAAAAGTTCTGTGTCGGAAAAGCTTGAATTAAGCCAAGTTTCTGTCAAAACGAATACGTCATGTGGAAATGATTGGGAGTTAAGAAAAATGTCAGCAGTCTTACTACGAAGTCCCCTTACGTTTTGGTAGAAGAGGGCAAGCCTGTTGAGTTTTTTGGCTTGGTTTTCATAGAAACACCTCGTTTGTGACTTTGTGAAAATTCTTTGACCAAAGTCTCAGCGGGCCATATATTAGTATTGCAAATGGGATCGAAGAACGTGGGATTCGTTACTATTTTGAAAGAGGAAACAAAGCTGTTTGGTTTACTGATCTTAGAACACCTAATGGATGAGCTACAAGGTATGCTCTTGGTAGATACTAAGTGCGAAGTTATATCTTCTGGCGTTGTTACTGGGTCCAGACGAGATATAAAAATAATTTTTGGTTTCAAAACAGCTTTGATGGGGATGGAATTGGTTTTTACTGTAACGGAGTCGCTACTGGGAGCTGAATTTGAGTCAGAAATTTGAGGTATATGGGGGGTTCGGGTAGGATCTATAGGTATTGGGGTGATGTTGACATTTGTTCTTTTTGAGGGGGGGGGGGTAGAATTTCTAGCAAGCTCAGAATTTTCTCGGCTTCTTTTTTTAGACTTTTTCTTTTGTTTGTCAGGTACACTTTCTGAGTTATTAACACCAGAACCTGATTGCGCGAGAATATCTTCACCTGCAGAAGAGAAAGTAGAAGGAATATTGGGTTGTCGTAAATCATTTGTCGAAGTAGAATTGTCAACCATGATGTTGGTTACAGAGTATGAATTTAACTTACAAACTGCAATGTTGAATGACTTCAGTAGCCCTTCAAAGTCTTTAGAAAGTTTCAAAATGTCACCTTTAAAAGAAGACATTTTAAAAGCTAGTTGGGATACAGAGAGCTTACGGCACTCGTGACAGTACCAGTAAGCAAATTTTGAATTGGCTATTTTTTCAATAAATGCATTCGTTGAACCAACGCATTTTGCATGGTAAAGATTACCACAGGGTCCGAAACAAGCAAATAGTGGATTATTATTGGAACCCTCTTGGCAGTTTTTATTGAAGCAATCCATATTTTATAAAGGAGTGTTAAATAAAATAAATAAAAAATAAAGATATATTTATGTTTAAAAAAGAAATAATAAAAATAATAATAATAAAAAAATAAGAATAATAAAAATCACGGAGCGGGACTCGAACCTAGGAGTTTCAACAAGAGTCGCAATTAAGTCAAGCTCTTTTTTTTTTTTTTTTTTTTTAATTCATTTTTATTACTTCAATCTTAAATCTATCTTAAAGCTAGACAAAAATTCATAAAACTAGCCTAATTAACCATAACTTACAACTAACTTACTGGTCCCATACGGACGCTCTAAGTTAAACAATAATACTTAATGCTAATGCCTTTCGGCCCTAAGATCTATTTAACTTCAATTCATTTTATTTATTTTTGTATTCATTAGAAAATTTAGAAAAAACTAATGTCAATATCCTTTTTTATTTTTACTTAAAAACTACTTAAAATAAGGTCCTTAATATAAAACTTAAAGCTAACTAAAACTACCTATTCTACCTATAAACTACTTAAAACTAGAACAACCACAGCAGCAAATCTAACTAAAATTTTTTGTTTTTCATATTTTGGTCTTTTGTTTTTTTTTCTTATTCCATGTTTTTTTTTTTTTTTTATTTTTTTTTGTGTTTTTTTTTTGTGTTTTTTTTGTGTTTTTTTTTTTTTTGTATTTTTTTTTGTGCCACCATGCCTATTCTACTTAAAACTAAACCCTAAAACTATAAAACAAGTATGTAAGCCGGCCAAGGCTTTAAACCCCATCCCGACTACCCACTATCAAGTGCCGATTGAAGCCACCAAAACTGGTTCTCCTGCTTCACCCTATCAGTTCGGTCCCGTTCGGACACAGCCCTACTGAACCGAAGGAGCTCTGCTCCGCCTTGTGCCATGACGTCCCGATTGTACAGGAGTCGCCTATCCACGGTTCGTCGTGACGTGGTAGATTAGCGGAACTGCCAATCTATCCTGTATCAGACCGCATCTGTCTAAGAAGAGGAATGCCTCTGGTGGAATGAAGCCGCTCAAGCGTGCACTTTCAAAATACTCGTCGTTGGGATAGAACGCCCCGAAAATTAAATTGTTGGTCGAAGACATAGCTCTTGCAATGTGACCTCGAACGAGTTTTATCACGAAATTGTCAATTCTGTTGATTCGAGCCCCGTTATATAGGACATCGTTGGAATAGTAATGCACGTAAGAAGATTCGGCTGTTCGATATAAGCCGGTACAGCGTCGTAAACACTGCCGCTCGAACACCCGAAACTTCTCCATCTGGGAAGGGGCAACGTTGAACCACACAGGACAACCATAAACGATCATCGGCCGTATGAGGGCCATGTAGCAAATTACCTTCACTCTGGGGTCAAGCCGACTGCTAAAAAACAGCCGTTTCGTCAGAGCGAAGGCTCCTCTGGCCCTGGTCAGAGCAGCATTTATATGTCTGTCGAAATATAAATACTGATCTAACCAGATACCGAGGTACTTCACTACACTTTTGCTCGCTAATGGCTGCCCGTGAAGATCAACGATGACCATCTTGCGCCAATTCTTGCACGTATCCCTCGTGGCCCCAGCCAACGGAGTCCGGAACAGAATTGTCTCCGACTTCTGGACATTTATTTTCAGTTTCCAGTCATCGCAATATCGCTGAATCTTGTCGAAATCACGCTGCAAGAGAATTCTAATAACCTCAACCTTTCGCGCCGTTCTGTACGCAATTAGATCGTCGGCGTACGCAATTGCCTTTGTAAGACTACCTATCAGATCGCTGGTGTAAATGCTGAAGAGAATCGGCGAATTCACCGCTCCCTGTTGAAGACCATTTTTAATTAAGAATGTTGTGGTAGAAGTTACATTGCCACTTTTGACAACAAACTTTCTACCGTTAAGCATACCGCCAAGCCTGCTCAGTTTTAGGTAAAGACCCTCTAACCATACGGTGTCAAAGGCCTTTTCCAAATCAACCAGAACAGCACCTGTGCATTGTTGTTTTGATTTGTTCCATTGGATATCAGAAACGAGTTTAGACGCAGCATGAATTGTGTCATGACCCGCCTTGAACCCGAACTGTTTATCCGGAATTATTTTGTTGTCCGCAGCCCACTTAGTCAGAGCCCTATTAATGATTTTTTCGAAAACTTTGCTGATGCTCGGAAGAAGACTTATCGACCGAAGATTTGACGGGTTGGAGTTGTCCTTTCCCTTTTTCGGGAGAGGATGAACCACAGCGGTCTTCCAATGCACTGGATAATATGCATTATTCAGTGCATTATTGAAGAGTGTGGTGTAAATGTCAATTGCCTCCATCGGTAAATGTCTTAGTACAACGTTGGATATACCATCGACACCTGCTGACTTTTTATTTTTTATTGAGTTGAAGATGAGCTGAAGCTCAATCTTCGTCACTAACAGGGGACTTGGTCCCGTTTGCTCGGCGATTATGGCATTTGCCAAGGAATCGTCATCGAACCGCATAAAACCGCGGTTCTCAGATCGCCAATGTGTTTTTTTTTTTTTTTTTTTTTTTTTTATAAAGTACAGGCACTCAAGGGGATATTAATACCCTTAACACGTTTACGGTTAAACACAGTGCGAGTATTAGGAAAATAGGAAAGGATTTAAGAGGAGATACCGGTGCACATTGGTTTTAAAATTTTGAATATTGAAATGGGAGGGGAAAACAGAGTTGGGTAAAGCATTCCACATTCTTGATGAGCGGCTAAAAAAAGAATCTCTATACTTAACAGTACGTCCGAAATTGAGCTCGAGGGTAAACTGATGAGCATTCCTGGAAGTGCGAGTATTACGGCTGAATTGTTTGAGGGGGGGAATGCAACTGGCTAATTCGACAGAACATTGTTTGTAAAAGTATCTGTAAAACAACGAAAGGCATGAAACATTACGCCGGTGTTCGAGAGATGTAAATGTTTCGGTTATAGTTCTATCGCCGATCATTTTCAAAGCTCTTTTTTGTATCCTATCTAAAAGGCTCAAACTTGTTTTAGGGGCACCTGCCCAAATATGCGAGTTATATTCAAGTTTTGGACGAATGAAGGCTTTGTAAATTACAGCCAGATCAGAAGGGGTGAAAAATTTCTTACACCGTCGGAGAAATCCTAAGCACCTGGCAGCATTTTTGGCAATATCAAATATGTGATCATTCCATAAAAGGTGATCTGTGATACACATACCGAGTACTGACAGTTGATTAGTTTCCTGGATGCAAGTGCCACTCATAGATAGCGGCATCGGGGGTATGTTACGCTTTAACGACAAGAGACAGCATTGGGTTTTCGAAGCATTAAATTCTACACGGTTTTTGATTCCCCATTGGACAATGCTGTCAAGATCAGAATTTAATGAGCTTATCATACGCTGCCGTTGAAGTTCCACATCCGAAGGACAAGGGTGTGAATCTAGAAACGAATATGAAAAGCTGAGGGTACTGTCGTCGGCGAAACAGTTTAATGGATTAGAAGTGGCAGACAAAAGATCATTTATGAATATAAGGAAGAGAGTCGGTGACAAAACGGAGCCCTGGGGGACACCAGCATTTATTTTATGAATTTCAGACTTGAAACCATCCAATACAACTTGTATTGAACGGTTCGAAAGGTAATTTCTAATCCAACGAAGAAGTGATTCATCAATACCAAGAGCACGCATTTTCGATAAGAGAGCTTGGTGCCAAACTCTATCAAATGCTTTTGAAATATCAAGTGCAATAATCTTACTTTCTCCAAAACGATGTAAAGATTTGTTCCACTGTTCGGTGAGATAAACCATGAGATCACCAGTGGACCTATTGCTACGAAAGCCATACTGCCGGTCATTAAGAAGCTTTCGTTCTTCAAGATATTTCTTAAGCTGATAATTAATCAGCGTTTCCATGACCTTGGAAAGAAGGGACGTAAGTGCTATTGGACGATAGTTAGAGGGAGAGGACGATTCGCCTTTTTTAGGGACAGGCTGGACAAATGCTATTTTCCATCCACTCGGAAAGAGACCTGTAGAGTAGGAAAGATGGAAAAGTTTACGCAGTGGTTTTGCCAGCGTTGAAGAACACCTCTTCAGAACGATTGGGGAGATACTATCCGGGCCAGCGGATTTGTGTATGTCAAGGTCTTTAAGTACTCTTGCAACTGCACGAGTGCGAAAGAAGATTCGTCCCATAGAATCATTTACGCTCTCAAGAACAGGAGGACTCATGACACTTTCCGGTAGCGTCGAATTAACAGCAAACTGTGCTGCAAGCAAATTGGCTTTATATCATTTCGAAGGTAAAAGTAATTAAGTAGGGCTCTGTTTTCCAGGTCGTGGTTGGGGCGAATGCTAACATTCACCTTGTACACTTGCTGGAAAGCAGCTCCCACCGCCTCCACTTTTTCCTTCGGATCTTCAATTATATAAAAGTCAAGATGGCTTCTTCTGGATCTATTTGCGCTGTCATGAGTCCGTCTCTGTTCTCTTCAGTTCTTTGGAGTTTCAGACACGGAAGGTCATTGTCGTTCTTTTTCCTGAATATCTTGTTGATTTTCGGGAACATACTAGGGTCACTAGAATTAACTGACCGGATCTTGCGGTCCCAGTACTTGTTAATTGATAACCTGTAGTTCTCCTTAATCAACAGATTGACATTTTTTATTGACGACTTCAGTGTCCTAACCTCCAAGTCGTGTGGGTCTGTAAGTCGTCTGTACAAGGTTTTGAGTCTTGTCAGTAAGCCACTCTTGTGCCTACGTAGTGCGTCAATAGTCGCGTTTCTGTAAGCGTCCATCTGGTCCCGTTCTTTGTACTTTGGTATTGTCCGTTCCATTGTTCGTTTTATTGTTTCGTCCATCTGTTGTAAATGTTGGTCAATTTCTGTATTTGTCAGGTTTCTGTTGTTTGGTGGGGCTATGTCACTCGAACGAAGTTCTCTCGCTAGGGTGTTGGTGAAACGAGGCCAGCGCATCTTACTGTAATTGTAAGAATGCGTTGCAACGTATTCCTCCAACTCCACGCGTTCGTTCGAAATCTGCATTACAGCAGCCAGTCCGCAGTGATCACTGTCGTACTCGATTGTCTGTAAGCAGTTTCGAGGGTGATTACCCACTTTGTCTGTAACTGTCAGTCTTGTGTCGTACAGCAAAAGATCCAGAAAGGAGTCGCTTCTTGGATACGATGGCTTTTCAGTAGCCAGCAGGTCGACGCCATATTCAACGCTGTAAAGATTCATCAAATTAAAAAGATGGTTACCTCTGGGATTACTATGTTGATCTCCCCAATCTTCATGTTTTGCGTTCAAATCACCGGCCAAGATGAAATAGTTTTCTTCCAAGCTCAGTTTCAGTTCCCTAAAAAGAATCTCGAGTTCTGAAGCAAAGTAAGTAACCTGCGGAGCTCCAGCCGCATAAGCCGCAATCATATACATCCGCTTCCCTTGAGTGAGAGATGCATCTCTCTCTACAACGCAAACTTCTAGCGTCTTGAGCTTTCGCAATTCATTGTTGTATATGACTTTATAATTAATGCCTTTTCGTATAAAGAGAGCGACACCACCCCCTTGAGTGGAGTCGGGCCGGTCTCTTCTTACGATATTGTAATTTTTATGAGTCAATTTGTGTTTGTGGTTTAGCTTAGTTTCGCTAGCCATAAACACATCGGGACTGTAATCTTTCAACAATTGGAACATATTGGCTCTTCGTTCAATCCTAATCAGTGAATTTACATTCACAGCTAGGACTTTTAGGCGCGTCTCCGGCAGCGCGCCCATTATGGTCTAAATTGCGCCAGGCCAGGCAACAAAGAGTAGAGATGATCTACCCTTTTGCCTTGCTCCTTTATCTGACTTTGCAGCCCTGTAAGTTGACCTTGAATGCTCAACAACAAGGCTACAATGTCAGGCTGCACCTCTGGTGCCTTAGGCACAGGGGCCTTTGGGGCAACCGTTGGTAGAGCCTGTCTCGTGTTCCCATTCCCTGACGCTATTTGGGCGTAAGAGAATTTGGGATCCACGAATTTTTGTGTTGGAGCCTGTCGAACTGTTCGACTTCCTTCGGCTTTTTGACTGGCCTGTTTTTGTTTCATTTGCTGGACCTTAGGGCAACCCCTATAGTTAGCCGGGTGCCCTTGGTTTCCACAAAGGACACACTTGAGCTGGATCAAATCCTCAACCCGCTCATTCCCCAGCTTGCATTCTCCCTCGTTGTGGGTTTCAGAGCACCTGACGCAGCGCAACTGCATATTGCAGTTGGCTCCGGCATGGCCGAACCTCTGGCACTTCGTACATTGTAAAATGTCGTCGTGCCTTTTTAATGTCTCCCAGTGTATGGCTTGATAGTCGAGGCATTTGATTACCCTCAGACTCTCAAAACTACTTTGGGGCGATAATGTTACGAGAAACATTGGCAGCCTGTAACCCCCTCGCCTGGACTTCACCGTAGTGAAAGGCTTGACCCCGATGAAATCGAGATCGTCGATGGCTTTTTGGCGGAGCTCAGCTAAGAGCGCCTCCGGTTCCGTGCAGGAACTTATGCCCTTCAGAAGGACCGTCTTAAATTGTTCGCTTTTCGGCGTGAAGCTGAAGAACTCAGCGGTCGCCTGCTTAAGCACTTCTTTCAGTAGCTTGTATTCGGCCAGTGAGAAGCACTGTACCGAATACCGCTTTTCTTTTTCATTCAAAATATTTATAACAAAATTGCCCTTAGTGGCCGACTTACATACCTGTTTCAAGTCCTGCAGGTCAACCCGGTAGGTCCTGATTGGTGGCACCTTCTCTTTCTTGGGCTGTGGTTGTTGCTGGTGTTGCTGCTTCTGTTTTTGCTGCTGTTGCTGCGGCTGCTGTTTCTGCTGCTGCTGTTTCTGCTGCTGCTGTTTCTGCTGCTTCTGTTGCTGTTGTTGCTGTTGCTGCTGCTGCTGCTTCTGTTGCTGTTGTTGCTGTTTAGCTTTTGTTGAGGTCGATGGGCCCTCGACACTTAGGCCTGCTTTTGCTGGCGGTGCTTTTTTAACTTGCTCCGCTCCTGAGATTTTAGTAGCGGGCTTGGTTTGTGGTTGTTGCTGCTGTGGTTGTTGTTGTTGCTGCTGTTTTTGTTGCAGTTGACGTTGCGCTGCCTCTTGTTGTCGGCGCGCCTCTTGTTTCAGCCTCAGTTGGGCGAGTAGCGGCTCGATCTCCTCCTGAAGCTTCTTAAGGCTTTCTTCAAACTTGCTGATGGTGGCCTGTTTGGCTTGCAGGGCCCTCATCAGCCCTTCTTCATTTTGGAGGTATATATCCCCCTCCAGCACCTTTTTTATCGACGGCTCTGCCTGGCTCTCGAATTTATTTTTCGGAGACTTAAATTGGCCTTCTCCTTCTTCCGAGACGTAATCAATTTCGTCGTCAACCACCGAACTCTCGGTATCCGACGTCATCAGTTTGGTCTTCTCTGTCTCCATCCTCTTCCTTATCGCGCTACGCGTAGCAGCACTCTTTCGTTGCACCAAATTTGGATTTGGTGCTTCCCGCTTCCGCTTGATTGTTGTTGCTGTGTGCGTTGGATCGCTCAGATGGCCTGATGTTGCGGTGATTTGAAGTACCGCTGCCGGAACCACACTCACATCACCTGATTTATTAGCTGAGGTATCTTTCGATACCCCCGCTTTCTTCTCCTTCACCATTTGCTTTTCTTCTCAATCGATGAAATCAACAATTTCTCGATTGTGAAAAAAAGCAATTAAATTTTTCGTTGACTCCGCACGGGATTCGAACCCACGACCTTTGGAGCTGTTTTCTGACGCCACTTTTTTTTTTTTTTTTCCAAATTCATTTTTATTAATTCATTCTTAAGACTATCTTAAAGCTAGACAAAAATTCATAAAACTAGCCTAATTATCTATAACTTACAACTAACTTACTGGTCCCATACGGACACTCTAAGTTAAACAATAATACTTAATGCTAATGCCTTTCGGCCCTAAGATCTATTTAACTTCAATTCATTTTATTTATTTTTGTCTTCATTAGAAAATTTAGAAAAAACTAATGTCAATATCCTTTTTTATTTTACTTAAAAACTACTTAAAATAAAGTCCTTAATATAAAACTTAAAGCTAACTAAAACTACTTATTCTACCTATAAACTACTTAAAACTAGAACAACCACAGCAGCAAATCCAATTATCTAACGTTTTTTGTTTTTCATATTTTGTTGTCTTTTTTTTTTATTTTTTATTTTATTCCATGTTTTTTTTTTAATTTTTTTTGTATTTTTTGTATTTTCGTGTTTTGTATTTTTTTGTATTTTTTTTTTTTTGTATTTTTTTTTTCGTGCCACCATGCCTATTCTACTTAAAACTAAACCCTAAGACTATAAAACAAGTATGTAAGCCGGCCAAGGCTTAAAACCCCATCCCGACTACTCACTATCAAGTGCCGATTGAAGCCACCAAAACTGGCTCTCCTGCTTCACCCTATCAGTGCGGTCCCGTTCGGACACAGCCCTACTGAACCGAAGGAGCTCTGCTCCGCCTTGTGCCATGACGTCCCGATTGTACAGGAGTCGCCTATCCACGGTTCGTCGTCTGACGTTGTAGATTAGCGGAACTGCCAATCCATCCTGTATCAGACCGCATCTATCTAAAAAGAGGAATGCCTCTGGTGGAATGAAGCCGCTCAAGCGTGCACTTTCAAAATACTCGTCGTTCGGATAGAACGCCCCGAAAATTAAATTGTTGGTCGAAGACATAGCTCTTGCAATGTGACCTCGGACGAGTTTTATCACGAAATTGTCAATTCTGTTGATTCGAGCCCCATTGTATAGGACCTCGTTGGAATAGTAATGCACATAAGAAGATTCGGCTGTTCGATATAAGCCGGTACAGCGTCGTAAACACTGCCGCTCGAACACCCGAAACTTCTCCATCTGGGAAGGGGCAACGTTGAACCACACAGGACAACCATAAACGATCATCGGCCGTATGAGGGCCATGTAGCAAATTACCTTCACTCTGGGGTCAAGCCGACTGCTAAAAAACAGCCGTTTCGTCAGAGCGAAGGCTCCTCTGGCCCTGGTCAGAGCAGCATTTATATGTCTGTCGAAATATAAATACTGATCTAACCAGATACCGAGGTACTTCACTACACTTTTGCTCGCTAATGGCTGCCCGTGAAGATCAACGATGACCATCTTGCGCCAATTCTTGCACGTATCCCTCGTGGCCCCAGCCAACGGAGTCCGGAACAGAATTGTCTCCGACTTCTGGACATTTATTTTCAGTTTCCAGTCATCGCAATATCGCTGAATCTTGTCGAAATCACGCTGCAAGAGAATTCTAATAACCTCAACCTTTCGCGCCGTTCTGTACGCAATTAGATCGTCGGCGTACGCAATTGCCTTTGTAAGACTACCTATCAGATCGCTGGTGTAAATGCTGAAGAGAATCGGCGAATTCACCGCTCCCTGTTGAAGACCATTTTTAATTAAGAATGTTGTGGTAGAAGTTACATTGCCACTTTTGACAACAAACTTTCTACCGTTAAGCATACCGCCAAGCCTGCTCAGTTTTAGGTAAAGACCCTCTAACCATACGGTGTCAAAGGCCTTTTCCAAATCAACCAGAACAGCACCTGTGCATTGTTGTTTTGATTTGTTCCATTGGATATCAGAAACGAGTTTAGACGCAGCATGAATTGTGTCATGACCCGCCTTGAACCCGAACTGTTTATCCGGAATTATTTTGTTGTCCGCAGCCCACTTAGTCAGAGCCCTATTAATGATTTTTTCGAAAACTTTGCTGATGCTCGGAAGAAGACTTATCGACCGAAGATTTGACGGGTTGGAGTTGTCCTTTCCCTTTTTCGGGAGAGGATGAACCACAGCGGTCTTCCAATGCACTGGATAATATGCATTATTCAGTGCATTATTGAAGAGTGTGGTGTAAATGTCAATTGCCTCCATCGGTAAATGTCTTAGTACAACGTTGGATATACCATCGACACCTGCTGACTTTTTATTTTTTATTGAGTTGAAGATGAGCTGAAGCTCAATCTTCGTCACTAACAGGGGACTTGGTCCCGTTTGCTCGGCGATTATGGCATTTGCCAAGGAATCGTCATCGAACCGCATAAAACCGCGGTTCTCAGATCGCCAATGTGTTATATCATTTCGAAGGTAAAAGTAATTAAGTAGGGCTCTGTTTTCCAGGTCGTGGTTGGGGCGAATGCTAACATTCACCTTGTACACTTGCTGGAAAGCAGCTCCCACCGCCTCCACTTTTTCCTTCGGATCTTCAATTATATAAAAGTCAAGATGGCTTCTTCTGGATCTATTTGCGCTGTCATGAGTCCGTCTCTGTTCTCTTCAGTTCTTTGGAGTTTCAGACACGGAAGGTCATTGTCGTTCTTTTTCCTGAATATCTTGTTGATTTTCGGGAACATACTAGGGTCACTAGAATTAACTGACCGGATCTTGCGGTCCCAGTACTTGTTAATTGATAACCTGTAGTTCTCCTTAATCAACAGATTGACATTTTTTATTGACGACTTCAGTGTCCTAACCTCCAAGTCGTGTGGGTCTGTAAGTCGTCTGTACAAGTTTTTGAGTCTTGTCAGTAAGCCACTCTTGTGCCTACGTAGTGCGTCAATAGTCGCGTTTCTGTAAGCGTCCATCTGGTCCCGTTCTTTGTACTTTGGTATTGTCCGTTCCATTGTTCGTTTTATTGTTTCGTCCATCTGTTGTAAATGTTGGTCAATTTCTGTATTTGTCAGGTTTCTGTTGTTTGGTGGGGCTATGTCACTCGAACGAAGTTCTCTCGCTAGGGTGTTGGTGAAACGAGGCCAGCGCATCTTACTGTAATTGTAAGAATGCGTTGCAACGTATTCCTCCAACTCCACGCGTTCGTTCGAAATCTGCATTACAGCAGCCAGTCCGCAGTGATCACTGTCGTACTCGATTGTCTGTAAGCAGTTTCGAGGGTGATTACCCACTTTGTCTGTAACTGTCAGTCTTGTGTCGTACAGCAAAAGATCCAGAAAGGAGTCGCTTCTTGGATACGATGGCTTTTCAGTAGCCAGCAGGTCGACGCCATATTCAACGCTGTAAAGATTCATCAAATTAAAAAGATGGTTACCTCTGGGATTACTATGTTGATCTCCCCAATCTTCATGTTTTGCGTTCAAATCACCGGCCAAGATGAAATAGTTTTCTTCCAAGCTCAGTTTCAGTTCCCTAAAAAGAATCTCGAGTTCTGAAGCAAAGTAAGTAACCTGCGGAGCTCCAGCCGCATAAGCCGCAATCATATACATCCGCTTCCCTTGAGTGAGAGATGCATCTCTCTCTACAACGCAAACTTCTAGCGTCTTGAGCTTTCGCAATTCATTGTTGTATATGACTTTATAATTAATGCCTTTTCGTATAAAGAGAGCGACACCACCCCCTTGAGTGGAGTCGGGCCGGTCTCTTCTTACGATATTGTAATTTTTATGAGTCAATTTGTGTTTGTGGTTTAGCTTAGTTTCGCTAGCCATAAACACATCGGGACTGTAATCTTTCAACAATTGGAACATATTGGCTCTTCGTTCAATCCTAATCAGTGAATTTACATTCACAGCTAGGACTTTTAGGCGCGTCTCCGGCAGCGCGCCCATTATGGTCTAAATTGCGCCAGGCCAGGCAACAAAGAGTAGAGATGATCTACCCTTTTGCCTTGCTCCTTTATCTGACTTTGCAGCCCTGTAAGTTGACCTTGAATGCTCAACAACAAGGCTACAATGTCAGGCTGCACCTCTGGTGCCTTAGGCACATGGGCCTTTGGGGCAACCGTTGGTAGAGCCTGTCTCGTGTTCCCATTCCCTGACGCCATTTGGGCGTAAGAGAATTTGGGATCCACGAATTTTTGTGTTGGAGCCTGTCGAACTGTTCGACTTCCTTCGGCTTTTTGACTGGCCTGTTTTTGTTTCATTTGCTGGACCTTAGGGCAACCCCTATAGTTAGCCGGGTGCCCTTGGTTTCCACAAAGGACACACTTGAGCTGGATCAAATCCTCAACCCGCTCATTCCCCAGCTTGCATTCTCCCTCGTTGTGGGTTTCAGAGCACCTGACGCAGCGCAACTGCATATTGCAGTTGGCTCCGGCATGGCCGAACCTCTGGCACTTCGTACATTGTAAAATGTCGTCGTGCCTTTTTAATGTCTCCCAGTGTATGGCTTGATAGTCGAGGCATTTGATTACCCTCAGACTCTCAAAACTACTTTGGGGCGATAATGTTACGAGAAACATTGGCAGCCTGTAACCCCCTCGCCTGGACTTCACCGTAGTGAAAGGCTTGACCCCGATGAAATCGAGATCGTCGATGGCTTTTTGGCGGAGCTCAGCTAAGAGCGCCTCCGGTTCCGTGCAGGAACTTATGCCCTTCAGAAGGACCGTCTTAAATTGTTCGCTTTTCAGCGTGAAGCTGAAGAACTCAGCGGTCGCCTGCTTAAGCACTTCTTTCAGTAGCTTGTATTCGGCCAGTGAGAAGCACTGTACCGAATACCGCTTTTCTTTTTCATTCAAAATATTTATAACAAAATTGCCCTTAGTGGCCGACTTACATACCTGTTTCAAGTCCTGCAGGTCAACCCGGTAGGTCCTGATTGGTGGCACCTTCTCTTTCTTGGGCTGTGGTTGTTGCTGGTGTTGCTGCTTCTGTTTCTGCTGCTGTTGCTGCGGCTGCTGTTTCTGCTGCTGCTGTTTCTGCTGCTGCTGTTTCTGCTGCTTCTGTTGCTGTTGTTGCTGTTGCTGCTGCTGCTGCTTCTGTTGCTGTTGTTGCTGTTTAGCTTTTGTTGAGGTCGATGGGCCCTCGACACTTAGGCCTGCTTTTGCTGGCGGTGCTTTTTTAACTTGCTCCGCTCCTGAGATTTTAGTAGCGGGCTTGGTTTGTGGTTGTTGCTGCTGTGGTTGTTGTTGTTGCTGCTGTTTTTGTTGCAGTTGACGTTGCGCTGCCTCTTGTTGTCGGCGCGCCTCTTGTTTCAGCCTCAGTTGGGCGAGTAGCGGCTCGATCTCCTCCTGAAGCTTCTTAAGGCTTTCTTCAAACTTGCTGATGGTGGCCTGTTTGGCTTGCAGGGCCCTCATCAGCCCTTCTTCATTTTGGAGGTATATATCCCCCTCCAGCACCTTTTTTATCGACGGCTCTGCCTGGCTCTCGAATTTATTTTTCGGAGACTTAAATTGGCCTTCTCCTTCTTCCGAGACGTAATCAATTTCGTCGTCAACCACCGAACTCTCGGTATCCGACGTCATCAGTTTGGTCTTCTCTGTCTCCATCCTCTTCCTTATCGCGCTACGCGTAGCAGCACTCTTTCGTTGCACCAAATTTGGATTTGGTGCTTCCCGCTTCCGCTTAATTGTTGTTGCTGTGTGCGTTGGATCGCTCAGATGGCCTGATGTTGCGGTGATTTGAAGTACCGCTGCCGGAACCACACTCACATCACCTGATTTATTAGCTGAGGTATCTTTCGATACCCCCGCTTTCTTCTCCTTCACCATTTGCTTTTCTTCTCAATCGATGAAATCAACAATTTCTCGATTGTGAAAAAAAGCAATTAAATTTTTCGTTGACTCCGCACGGGATTCGAACCCACGACCTTTGGAGCTGTTTTCTGACGCCACCTCCACTAGGCTACCGCTTACTTAACAAAATTGTGGCTTATTGCCTTGTTAATATCGAAACCCTACAAATGTACTTTACTTTTTAATTTAAAATTAACATGCCCGTGGCATGATGGTTAGTGCGTTGGACTGTCATGCGAGAGGTCTTGGGTTCAATCCCTGCCTGTGCCACCTTAATTAAAAAAAAAAAAAATAGTTTTCACGGGTACTGCCTCTTGCGAGGAATTGACAAATTCTCCAAGAGTAATTCTTGTCATGAAAAAGTGCTTTCTCAAATTAGCCGTTCGGATTCGGCATATAAACTGTAGGTCCCCTCCATCCCTGACAACATTACTCGCACACAGGAATGGTTGAGAGTTGTAAGTCACTAGGCCCTGGTTCTCTAGGGACTGTTGCGCCACCTAATAATATAATAATAATAATCACTAACACTTCTTTTCTCTTTGCAAGTCAAAGAACGACTGTTAAGTCAAGCTCTTGCTATCTGACCTACGCAAGGTCTTAATATTTTGGTGACAAAAATGTATTAAAATAAAAACAAAAAGGTGGAATCAGTTCAATCGAACAAAGAAAATAGGGGAAAATTAAATTGGAATATACTTTAAAACAAAGAGCACTCACACATAGACAAGGGAACACTTTGGAACAAACACAAAATACTGCACACCTTACCGGGGAGAACTTTTGTTTTAAACAATGTATCACAAAAAATAAACACAATTAAAAATTGATTAAAAAAACTATGAAACACAATTATTTCATAAATAAAGTAAATAAACCAAAAAATAAATTCACTTATTCAGTGAAAATTGACACTACTACAAGTATTTAAAGACGATTTCTATAGGAAAAATAATAAAAAAGATAGAGCCTATAGTAAACACGACTAATGGTTAGAACCAGTGCAACCACTTATTTCATAAACAACTTTTATACATTTAACAGGATTTTAAACTGTAAAATGCGATATTTTGGTTTCACCAAGCGTTTTTAAAGTAAACACCTTTTAAAACTAAATGCCCATTTTTGGCTCATTAAATTTTAAAAGTGTCATTAAAAAATGAATATGACAGATTGACAGCTGATGTTTTATTTTGTAAAATTTGTATTCTCAATATTTGGAGATACAGAATGAATAGGTAAACAAATTCGACATTGCATTTATAATATCATTTTTATGATTTTAATTTTTAATTAGAATATTAGATTGGTCATCTTCATCTGACGAATAAGAATAACATATATGTATGTAGTTATTCGCCGCTCAAGAGTATTCCACGACACACGATTTTTGATTTTGAAGAAGTTTACACTGTTGTATTTTGGGATTCTTGTCATTTATTTCAACATACGAGTATAATACTTTCTCATTTTTTCTCACACAATTCGCTTAATAGAAAGAAAAAAGGGGTTTTATTTTTACAGGGTTGTGAAGAGAACTCTATTTTAACAAAAATATCCCTGAAATTTCCCATTTCAAGCTTGGTGAAATTGAAAAAATTTAAAGGCCTTATCAAATTTAAAAAGCTTTTAGATAAAAGTGCTTTTAGTATTTGTTTATGAAATCGGACATACAAGTTTAAACGTTGAGAAAATATGAAAGGATTTTAAAGGAGATACTGGTACACGTTGGTCTAAAAGATTTGAATATCAAAATAGGAGGGATAAGCAGAGTTGGCAAAGTATTCCACATTTTTATGTGAGTTTTGAATAATTATGTATACTTTTTCTTTTGCTTATTGTGCTCTTACCCAAGGAGTTATGAAAACCCTTATAATGATTAGACAAACTTCGAGCAATTGAGTAGAAAGAAGATATTGATGCCCATTGGTTTTGAATGAGTGGGAATAATTGAGCCTGGTAAAGCATTCGTGTAGTACGGCTAATAAAAGAATCTCTGTACTAAACAGAACGTCCGAAATTGGACTTAAGGGTAAACTGATGAGCATTCTTAGAAGTACGGGTATTACGTTTAAATTCTTTGAGGGGAGGAATGCAACTGGCTATTTCACTAGAGAATTGTTTACAAAAATAACGAAAAGACAATAATATGTCTCAGTATGAGAACGATGATCTATCCAGTGGCGATTCCTGCTCATGATCTCAGGGTTAGCTACTTTCTCCTAGAAGTTGAAGATAAGTTTTCAAGAATAAAAATTAATTTTATTCAAATTTTCTACAGTCCGCCCTGAGCTTACATCGATAAATGCAGCAAATGTTTCATGATTTTTTTTTATTAAAGTAATAACAATAGATAATTGGGACTTTAAATGAATGCCAGACAAAGCTATAAACTCTGGCTGTCGAATTCTATCAGAAATGTAATCGTTTAAAACAGCAATTGATAAGCTTTAAAAAATGTTGACGATTTAACACTGCACGATTTTTTTGAACGTTATGTTGGACACTTAAAGCTTCGTCTTTCCTAGTCTGACCAAAGGTAGCTAATTTAATTACATATTGCGAATAAGGGCACTTAGCTTGTGTTTTCTCTGAAATATAGTTAGAGTGTTCATATTGTCCACATCCAAGGAACTCTATGCGAAAGAGATACCGGAAAAAAGCAAACAAGATCGACAAAATAATTTCTTGTTATTCTCGCTACCAAATAGCTATTGGAAATATTATAGAATATTGATTTTCGGTAAAGGTTCGAGTATAATCTCTGTTTCTATACTATTGTGTGTTTATTTTAAATCAGTAGGGCGCCCATTATTAGCTTCTCCGAAAACGATATTGTTGAAAATGGTTTCTCTAATAATTTTTCAATTATGGTCTTTGCTTGAGAAGTATTGGAGATTCCATTTTAATTCCTACGAAAAAAAAGTTCCTATTGTTAGACCAAGATCATGAAAAAAGTATCTATTTTTAAACAAACAAAGAAGACTATTTACAACGACTTATCTCATAGCCTAAACCTTATTCTTAGCTGGTCATAGAATTATACAATTCCATGACTTAGAAGTCAAATAGAATTTTTTATTGATTACAATTTGAAAATTAAACTTCATACAATTTTTATTAGTTTGTTTTTGATTGCAAAAGAATTAAAATTGATCCAATGCAGCTGCATAAGTCGTAATGTTCTCTTATTTAGTTTTTTTTCGCTCTCGTAGTTTTAAATTTAAAGTCTTATAGTTTTCATTTTTTTTTTTTAATTAATAAGAATAACGAATTCTGAATGAAAAAATATATGGACTTCATAAACATTTTGAAAAATTACACTTCAAACTGATTTTTTGACTAAATTTTTGTTTTTTGAATAAACTGAATTTTTATTTTTTGAAAATTTCTTTTCCATTAAAAGAAATGCTTGTTTTAATTTGAGCTGTTCTAAGGAAATCAAATAAAATAATTTCTTCAACTAGCCTCTACCATCACCATGTTTGAATTGGTATGAAATTATATTAATAGTAATTACAATAAAATATACATACATATGTACATAAAAAAACATATTGATCACAAAACATTTAATATTTAACTAACAAAACAATAGATATTAAAATGCACTTTCTTAAGTCACTTTCCTTTCCGCCTAAAAGAGGGTTCTAAACAAAACTACTTCCTATTAAACATTTAAATAATCCGCCTAAACTCCAACGCCTTTACCATTTCCTTTTCCTCACATATCGGCATCAAAAATCAGTATAATCGCTAAAAGCTGCGCTAACCGTCGAACATGCGTTGCTCGCTATATTGTCGTAGAGCAGGGTCAAGCAAGTTCGCTAGCAAACCCCATTTTCATATAAATAAATAACATCGCACAATTTTATGCTTTCAAAAACGAATATGGTATGATGTATAAAGTAAAAATAGTTGCCGTGTTCGACAATCATGTTCGATTCGTCAGTGTTGTTCTTTCTTCAATAGTCCATTCCATACGAAGTATAAAGAGAGAAGACATCAAACTCTTGGTCGCGCCTGGTCTTCCTCTCTGTTGTGTCTTGTGTGTCTTTAATCTTAATGTGTACCAGCTACCAGCATACTTCGCCTGGTTATCGCTTTTTTTTGCGCTTACCTTTCTACTTATTTATACAGGCTTTTATTTGAATGTGTGTATTTATCTGTATGTGTAGAATGTATGAAATTTGATAGCGCAAACTTTTGCGATGCCCAAGCCCAATGTTTCAAGATAGATTTGGTATTGTATGAGAGTTGTATTGCATGAAATGAAAATTATTTGAAGAAAAGTCACTTTGACTTTGATTGCAAGATGCAAGTTATGTAACTACAACCGAATTTTTTAACATAATGGTCAACTGTTGAGTTGGTTAGTAATTCAATTTCCAAATAATATTTATATTATAAAATAAGATGATTTCTAAAATTCTTGGTTTAGCGCCGCTAAACCCGCTGACTATGAGGAATCGCCCCTGGATCTATCATTGTGGAGCTCTCTTTTCAATTTTGTTAAAAAGATACGTTATTGGGGCATGAGCCTAAATATGAGTGTATTACGATCTCGCGTAGGTATTTTGTAAGGGTTGGATGAGTTTTTTACTGGGACATAGGAGCTATGTATATGGCAAGTTGCATTAGTAAAATTGTCGAACTCGAGACAAACATGACATTGCGATGGTAGAGTGGTCGAAAAAAGTGGGTCCCTCGATTCCGTCAGCGTGTCCTCACATTTGCTCAGAAACGAACCGATCGATTTTGTTTTAATTTTCCCTAAAACATTTTTTCTTGATTTGGCTTCTTTCAATAAAAAATACATATGTTTGTATTGTTCCAGAACGATACCCCCAGAGAACCGTTATTTTATTTTTAAGTTTTCTCAAATTGAAAAGTCAAACGTATATTAATATGCTCTAACTGCATACGAAAAGTATTTTAAAAGTAAAATTTAAAATATATATACATAAATTTTAATTGAGTTTTCGCAAAGATTCAAAAAAATCTTTCTTCCTGTTCTGGGAACAGGGCAACCGAAATAAAAGACCGTTTATATTTGGTTGAAACACTTTTATTATTCAAGCGTCAGATCCCTTACCGTTGGTCGGGGGAAATCTTCGGCTATACGTTGAAAAACTACTGAAAACTAAACTAGAAAGAGATCTGGAGATCCCTTTTATATTATTAATATGCTTACGCAGCAAAACTTTGTTTGACTGCGGATGATACAATGATTCAATGTTGTGATTTCCTTTTGATATACATTTGATACTCTTGCACAAGGCTGAAGGCCAAGAAGTGCTGATATGCAATTTATGTTTATGATCGTTGCATCATCTTTGAAGAATTATTACAAAGTATTTAATTGAATTTGAAGTCAAGATTTTGCGTGGGTTTATCTTTGTTTGAAATTTGTTGGGGCGCACAAGTGTGCTCGGATATAACACCCCCCCCCCCTTTATATTCTTCTAAGGGTCTGAAATTGACCGTTGGAAGACTTACATTATTTATTATCTTCCTTTTTTACTTTTTAATTTTAGATAAACATACATTATTACAATTATTAAAATGATTGAAATGATAAAATATATTTTGAAACTTGACTTTTTATGACTATATTTCAATTCTTGTATTTCTTTTAAATTGTTTATATTTTGATATTTTAATTCTTCAAAAGTTAATTCTTCAATTTTAGTATAATTTATATCCAATATTGTATTAGGAATTATAAGCTCATGCTTATAATTTTTCCTTTCATATGATTTATTGTTTATTTTAACTTTACAATTTTCAAATCTAATAAGGTAGTTACCTTTAATTTTAATTTTTTGATTATTACAATTTTGATTAAGTTCTTGTAATTTTACATTAATTAATACAAGATTATTATTTCCTGTTTCTAATATTTGTTCATTTATATTTTTTATAAGTTTACAATTCATTGATTTTTTAAGTATATTTTCTATACAATCATCATTTATTTTGGTTAAATTTTGTACGTGTTTAGTACTGTCATATATTATTTGATCTTTTGTCAGATAAAGGTGTTTGTTTATTTTTAATTGTGAATTACTATCCTTATTTGGAATGGGTTGAACGTATATCTTTTTATACAGTTTATCTGTATATTTGGGTACTTTAATTATAAATATAATATTGGTTTTATATAGGGCTAAACTGAGTTTTAATTCTTCCAAGTTATTTATATTAATGCCGTATTTATCTATTTCTTCTACAGTTAAAATATCTCTGCTGAGTATACCTAATCTTGAAGTCATTATTATTTCTTTTATTTTTTCTATGTCCTCGTGTAAATATTCGAGGTTTTCTCTTAACTTTATCTCGTACTGTATTTTAGCTATATCTTTTACATAATCGTAGCTTCCTATAAATGTATTGATTCTTTTAATTATTTTATTAGTTTCATTATTTAAAGTTTCAGTAAGTATTTTGATTTGTTTATTAAATTTTTCATTTATTATTATTTGTTTGTTTAAATTCGTTATCTCTTTATGATTGTTTTCTTCAATTATTTTCAAATGTTTTTCGATATCTTGGCGATCATTGTCGTCCATGGTTCCGTATAAAAATTTCATACCTGTTCCTAAAATATTTATTAATCCTCTTTTTTGTCTATTTGATTTAGGATGGGGTAAGAGTACTTCAAACTCTTTTCGTATTTTTGACATTTTTCTTATAAAACTGTCATTTTCTTCTGGAATTCTTTTAACATTCCTTTCCATAATTTCTATATTTTTTTCATATTCAGTTAAATTTATTATATGAATTATAGTATCGTAACTTTCTATTAGTGGATATTCTTCTAGTTGGATTAAAGTGAATCCATTTCCCTTATTTAAGTCAATGACTTCCAATTCTGCTCGTACTTGGTTGAGGGTTATCATAATCATCATTATTATCATTATTTTCTGCATTATCGCCATGGGTTGCAACATTTGATGCAATATCCTTATTGGATCTGGAATTGGATGATTTTATTAGTTGATATTTTTTCTTCTTCCTAAGTTGATCTTTATGGAGAATACGATTAGGAATTTTCTTAAATCTATTTCCTTCTTGTAACGTGTATTTTTTATCAGTTTTATTAATAACTTTCACCTTTTTATGTTTAGGTGCGATTTTGTTTTTTATTTTCTCTTGTTCTGTTACCTTTGCATAATTTTCGTCTATGCTTACATTTTTTCTATTTATGTTTAATTTATTTAATATTTTTATTTTATTTTCTTCAATTCGTTTATAGATTATTTCGTTGTCAATTTTATTAAAGTGTACGTCGATAGGTTTTTCTTTTGTTGTTGAATGAATTACATTATTGTATGTAAGTATTGCATTTGTTGTATGTTCTATAGGTTCAATTTCTTCACCTGAATCTCGAATTTGAGTTAAAATTCGGATATGTTCATTAAGTGTGCTATGGAGACGTTCTATATCTGAATTGCCTGTATGCCGGTTGGCTGTACAATAATGTATATTTATTTCATTATTCTCTAAGAAGTTTTTTAAAGTTTCGGAAACGAAGGCGTTTTCGTTGTCAAGCGTTATTTGCTTTGGTTTTTTCATTATGTAAAAATTTTCATTAAAGCATTTAAAACGTCTGTATATGTTTTATGTTTTATAGGTTCGATAGCAGCATATTTACTAAACTTATCGATGCATGATAGATATTTCTTTTTGTGATTTAAGAACCATATATCTATGTGGTAGTGTTCATTTGGATTTTTTGGTGTTTCTGTCTTTTCGTATGGTAACTTAATTGGATTTCTTTCGATTTTAGTCATACATAGATGACAATTATTTATTTGCTTATTTATTAATGTCTTGAAGTTTGGTATATAATATTTTCGATTTAAATCAAGGTATACTTTTTCTATACCTATATGGTTATTATTTTTATGTGTCTTTAATATTATTTCGTTTGCTTCGTCTATTTTTAGATCTTGCAAGAGCTTTGTACTTCTATGTAATATTTTATTACTTAACTTGTTCTCTTTTTTCCATATATCTTGGAAATTTTTAAATATTTCGTCATCTTTGACATATATGCAATTTAGTATTGTAATATCTACTTCTTTTATTATATTTATGAAGTCTTCTTCTTTAAATTCTTTGCGCGTAAATATAACTCTTCTTTTTCCAACATGTGGGTAAATAATTTCTTGATGATCATTTTCGTTGATTTCAAGGATTATTTGTCTGTTAAAGAAATTAACAGCTTTCTCACTAATAGGAATTAAATTAGAATTATCTGACTCAGCACTATGTTGAGTATGTTCATCATCATCGTTATCGTTATTTATCATATTTATTTTATTTTCAATTTTTATGCGTGACAATGCATCTGCCACTTTATTTTCTTTTCCCGGTATATATTGTATATCGAAGTCATATTCTTCGAGTCTTATTTTCCATCTCTGGAGCTTACTATTTGGTTCTTTTAAGTTGTGTAACCACACTAAGGGTCTATGGTCGGTTTTTATAATAAATTTTCTACCGTAAAGGTAATGTCTAAATTGAGCTGTAGCCCAGACTATAGCTAATAATTCCTTTTCTATTGTGCTGTATTTGCACTCATGGTTATTTAAGGTGCGTGAAGCAAATGATAGGGGTCCATGTGTTTGACTTAACACCGCTCCAATAGCAAAATTACTTGAATCAGTAGTTAGAGTAAACTCTTTGGTAAAATCTGGATGTCTATTTATAAGGTCATTTGTCATTAAAGTTTTTAATTTATTAAAAGATTCTATATAGCTTTCATTTTTTATATTTATTTTACTATCTTTTTTAAGACATAGGGTCATTGGTTTAATTATAGCCGCATAGTCAGAAATGAACTTACGGTAATATCCTGTTAATCCTAGGAAAGATTAAATTTCTTTCACTGTTTTGGGAATGGGAAAATTCTTTATTATTTCGATTTTTTTCGGATTTGGTTTAACACCATTTGGAGTCACTATATGCCCTAAGAATTCTGTTTCTTTATGTAGAAATTCAGATTTATTTAATGATACTTTAAGATTTGCGTTCTTAAGTGTACTTAAAATTTTATGGAGTGAATCCATATGTTCTTGTAGGCTTGAGGAAAATATTATGATATCATCTAGATAAACATAGCATATTTTTCCAATGTAGTCTTTCAAAACTTCATTCATAAGTCTCTGAAAGGTTGCGGGTGCATTCTTTAACCCGAATGGCATCCGTACGAACTCATAGTGTCCGGATAGAGTACTAAATGCTGTCTTTTCTCTATCTTTAGGTTCTACTTCTATTTGATAGAAACCTTTTGTTAAATCAAGTGTACTGAAATACACTGCATGTCCTAGTTTGTCTAGTATTGAATCCATGTTTGGTATTGGATATTTATCTTCTTTGGTTATATTATTTAATTTTCTATAGTCTATTACTATACGCCACTCTTTATTACCAGCGTGGTCTTCTTTTTTAGGTACGACCCAGATTGGGGCGTTATAAGGCGAAGTTGAATGCTAAATTATTTTTGATTCTAACATTTCTTTTATTTGCCTATCCACTTCTTTTTTGTGGATCTCAGGATATCTGTATATCCTTGTGTATATGGGAGAATTATCTTCCGTTGGGATGTTATGTTTTGCATGATTTGTAAAAGTTAAATCATCACCCTTCTTATAAAATGCTCCGTCGCATTCTTTTATTAATTTATATAATATTTGTTTTTCTTCTTTGTTTAAGTGATCTGTTCGCAGATCCTTTTTCACTTCATTATTTAATATGGAGTCTACAGGTTTTATTTCATTAAAATAATTGATTGTCTTTTCATATTCCTTTTCTTCATTTTCGCTGAAGAATAAAGGTATGATTTCGTCATTCAATTTCAATGTTTTATTTTTGTAATTTATTTCTCCATCATTTGGAATCAAAATATTGTTTCCAATTATTCCATTATACTCTTCATTAAAGGTATGCACTTGGAATTCACAATCATTTTTTACAGATAGTGCGAATCTGTTTTTTGGTATTAATACATCCTTTTTTACTACTATAGGGTTTCCTGCTGTCCGTATTGTCATGGGATTGGTACGCCATTTTGTAAATTCCTTTGGAGAATCTTGTTCCCGCAAAAGACTATTAGTTGCTCCGGTGTCAATAAGGAGTCTTAAAATTGTATTCCCTTTTTCTAATTTAATATAGGGAAGTGAGGTTCCGAGGCAAAATGCCGAAAATTTGCTTGCGTTTGTTCTTTTTGTTTGTCTACGTAGTTAGCTTCATGTGCTCTCCTAACTTGGGATGAACTTGGATCGATATCCATTGGTTCAAATCTTTGAGGATACTGTCTATTTCTGTTATTATTGTTATTATTATAATTATTATTATTTGGTCTGTTATAATTATTTTGATTGTTCGGCACATAAGGTTTTGGTTGCCAATTTTTATTATTTTCATTATTCCTAAATGGGTTATTAGGATTTTTAAAGTTATTATTATTATTTTTATTCTTATTCTCATACCTATTTTCAATTTTTTTATTAGTGTTAGTGTGCTTTTGTTTTTCATTATTAAAGTCATTATTTTGTCGATTGATAAATCCGGCTTGAGTTATCTCATGAAGTGCTGACTCCATGGTTGGGGGTTTTAATGCATATAGAATTGTTCTCATATGCGTCGGTAATCTTTCTTTGAAGATTTTAAGCGCTGTTTCATTATTACGTGGGATATCAGAAATATTATTCTCTTGTAAACTCTTTTGGTTTAACAAGGAAAGGGTATGTTGTATGTAGTTATAAAATTTAAGCGGATCGCCTCTATATTGAGAAGCTCTGAGATCCTCATATAATTGGAACGAATTTTTAAATCCGCCGAAATTTTGCAAAAGCATGTTTTTTATATCAATCCATCTAGTAAGATGGGTATGAATTTCGATAGCCTGTCTGGCTCTTCCTATAAATTTACTCTTAAGAATATTTATACACATTTTTTGTGAAACATCATTATAAGTTAATAATGTGGGGATTATATCATCCACATTTGAAATAAAAATAGGGAGGTCTTCGGTTTTACCGTCAAAATTTTGTAACCTTTCTATATATTTAAGGGGATTTAATTCTAAAGATCTTAAATTAATATTACCTCCTACTAATGGTGGTTGTTGCTGCTGCTGTTGCTGCTCTTGCTGTTGTGGTGCTACTGATGGTTCCATGTTGTCTTCTTGTTCTTGAAAGTTTCTTTGTTGATTATAGTTTAGCTGCCTTAATTCAGCTCGGTGCGAATCTCTTCTGATTCGTTTCATCAACTTATTGATCTCGTTGGGGCCTTAGATCATGCCACTTACTTCCACGTTGGGTTCAAGTGGATTTTCCACATTTAATTTGAACCATAAATTTAAAAAGTTTTTAGGTAGGTATATTTTTTATTTTTTTTTTATTTTAGCTGCACTATTTGTTGCAATTAACCTTTTTGTTTTTGATTTTTATCGTTTATATTTATTTTTTTTGTTTTTAATTTGTTTGCACTTTTTATTTTTATATAAAAAAAATTATTTTTTCTTTCTGTTCTTTCTGTTCTTTTTATTTATTTATTTATTAATTTTTCTTTTTCTCACTCACTCATTTTTATTTTATCTTTACTCAATTTTCTGTATTGTTTAATTTAATTTAATTTTTTATTCTTCTTTTCTTTTTTCTTTTCAATTAATTTACTTTTTAATTGTTCATCCGCCTTTAACTTCACTTCCACTTTTCACTCTTCACTTGAAATTATTTCCTCTCTATGAGGTTTCGCAACATTAACCATATTCACTGGCGTTGGTTACTAAATAATTTTCTTTTTAATAATTTTCGATTTTCGTTCGAAAAATTATTATTTTTTGTCATTAAATTTGGTCAAATGAAACTCACGATTTTCGTTCGAAAATTAATCACTTTTCACTTAATTTAATTATTTTTAACATTGATTTTGATTAAAAATTTTAATTGATGATTTTCGTTCACCAATAAATCTTTTTCTTTTCACTTTCAATGTTTTTTGACGCGATTGCAGTTTCTCGTCGTTCGTTTCACGGATTAACTTTTCGACAAATAGATTTTCGCTCTATTTAAGTTAACCCTACCGACTACTGCGCCAATTTTAATTGAGTTTTCGCAAAGATTCAAAAAAAATCTTTCTTCCTGTTCTGGGAACAGGGCAACCGAAATAAAAGACCGTTTATATTTGGTTAAAACACTTTTATTATTCAAGCGTCAGATCCCTTACCGTTGGTCGGGGGAAATCTTCGGCTATACGTTGAAAAACTACTGAAAACTAAACTAGAAAGAGATCTGGAGATCCCTTTTATATTATTAATATGCTTACGCAGCAAAACTTTGTTTGACTGCGGATGATACAATGATTCAATGTTGTGATTTCCTTTTGATATACATTTGATACTCTTGCACAAGGCTGAAGGCCAAGAAGTGCTGATATGCAATTTATGTTTATGATCGTTGCATCATCTTTGAAGAATTACCTATTACAAAGTATTTAATTGAATTTGAAGTCAAGATTTTGCGTGGGTTTATCTTTGTTTGAAATTTGTTGGGGCGCACAAGTGTGCTCGGATATAACACATATGTATATAACAACCTACATAATTAAAAAAAAACGCTCTGCTTGGCAAAATCCTCATTCAAACCCTCCAAGTGGGTGCCAGGCGGGCAATGATCACCACAGAAGTCCTGTGCGTTTTTGGCAGGATGGTGATTAGCTAAGGTTGAGTTGGGTAGCCGAATTGTTGTAACTCCTCAATAGTGCAACGTTCGGAAACCCAATTCAATCATAGTTTAGAGGTTCCTAATTTCAGTGGTGGTGTGAGCGTACTTGTACGAAAACCGTGCCGAAGAATGAAAGGCTGGGGGATAAACCAGCCATTAACGAGCTCTTTCGGATGCTGTGGCAAGGTCCGTCATATTTCTGCCTTACCCCGGCAAGCGGCTCTGCCGGGGCTGACCGTCTTTCCGCCTTACTCATGGGAACAAAATGAAAATGTCAAATAGAAAAATAATCAACAACAAAAACAAAAATCGTGCCATGGCTGCCAATGCGGTCACATCCACTGAAAAGGCTGTCGAGCCTACTCAGAGGTGTGAACGTGCTGTCAACCCTGTGGTTGATGCCACTAGTAGCGGGAGTCCTTCTCCCTCTACTAGCCGCAACCTATACTTGAAGGAATTACCCGTCAGTGGAACAACTGTGACGCTCGGCTTTCCCAAGGGTGGCAATTCCACACCCCACCCCCTCCCCGCTCCTGCTAGGACGTCGCAAGCGACCCCAAGAAGGGACACCCCATCCGGAGAGACAAAATCTGCGACATGTGGAATTGCCCGATTGGTATCGGTAGCGACGAATTCTGATGGTGGACCCACACCTGTGTCACGCGGACATAGCTCTGGGCGGGCCAGCAAAAAGTCCAAGAAGTCACTGGCCAAACGAGACCATCGCAATGCTGAGAGGATTCTAGCCGCAGTCGGTGTCATACCGGCGGCGGAAAGAACCCCGGAGCAAACGCGAAAACTCGAGTGGGCTAGTGGCTTTCTTAGCAATAACACCAAACCGACCTGCAGCGACTCAATGTCATAGCGCAATAGGTCTTTCGAGGGCGACAAGCCTGAACCAAAAAGGCAGAAGGTGCATTCGAACAGCACAACAGCCTTCAATAAGGATCTTTCCTTTAGCGACGCGTTAAAAGGTAAGATCATAGCAGCGGTCATTGACAGGGGTCATGTGGATGGTAACATCTCTCATGATCAATGGGCAGACGTCAAGGCTCACCTCGGTTTCAGATTTTTATCTGTCATCGAGGAGAATCCGGGACCTCTCCCAGACACAGCCGATGCAGGATGGTACCAAAATCGTATCAAACTCATCGCCTGTGGTGATCAGAGATCTTTTGATCTATACAGGGCTGCTTTCAATGGCTTGCCAGAAGTCTGGCCGGGTGCCAAGCTCGAGGTTGTTGCAAGGGAGAATATTCCTTGCCGGCCAAGAGCACGTATAATGGTCCCGGCTCTACACAACTGCCCAGAGATGATCATGAAATTGATCAAAACCAGCAATCCAAACCTGCCTACGCACGACTGGAAAGTCCTAAAGGTTGAGAAGGAGACAGTGGGTCACTATAGATCAGCTCTCGTGTTGATCAATAGGGAATCACTGGCTCCACTGGCCACGACCAAAGGCGTGATTAGGTATGGTTTCGACGAAATCATGTTGCGCATCTACAAAAAAACGAAGATTCGCTCAACACGCCCCCCACAGAAGCCCCTTCAGCGGAAGGAAACGCTTCACTACCCCCAATAATGGAAGTCGATGCAATACCACAAGTGGAACCATCGACCTCCACAGCCCCAAACAAGCCATCCGACGTGGAGGCTAAACCTACAGTCGACAGCAACTCCGACATGGAGACTGAAGACGCCACCTTAGGCATCACTCTGAGTGAGGAAGACCTACTTCATTCCTCCTCAGACGATGAAAACGCCGATAAAACAGTGGTGGAGGTTAATCTGACTAATAGTAGCAATGCTGCGATTAGTACAGATTAATCTCCATCACGCCATCATGGCCGCAAACAACCTGATACTCCGACTGCACACGAACAAGGATGACATCGTCTTGATACAGGAGCCGTGGGTCTCAAACTCCATCATCAGAGGCCTCCGGACTCCTGGTTATAAGCTACTGTATGCATCGGAGAAAGGTGAACCAAGGTCATGTATGTTAGTAAAAAATGACTTAAATGTATTTTTACTCCCCAATTACAGCGAGAAGGACACAACCACCGCTGTCTTAACAACGGATAAAGCCACCTACTGGCTCATATCCTCCTATCTCGGCCACGACAGCCGAATTCCAGGTGACATCTTGAGGAAGGCAATTGCGGACGCGCAATCGAAAAAAGTTGGTCTCCTAATTGGTTCGGACGCTAACGCCCATCACACGGTATGGGGTAGCTCTGACATAAATGAGAGAGGTGAGTCCTTATTTGATTACTTACTAAGCACTAACCTACTCATATGTAATATTGGTAACGAACCCACTTTTGTAACCAAGAATAGGAAAGAGGTACTTGATATTACACTTACCTCTGACTCGATCCACAATCTGATTTCAAACTGGCATGTCTCAAAAGAGAATTCCTTCTCTGACCACAAATACATTCAGTTTGAGCTCAGAGATGTGGCAAACATATCTACGGGTTTTCGCAATCACCGTAATATAAACTGGGAACGATATAGGGAGGTACTAACACAATTACTTGATTACAACCTTCTTAAAAGCTCCTCCAGTAAAGATGAACTAGACCTTTCTGTGAATCATCTCACTGAAGCCTTCAATGAATCAATGAGAATTTCATGCCCTGTGACCATTTTAAAGGGTAAAAAGAAACCTCATTGGTGCCGTAAAGAACTAGAACCATTCAGAAGGAGTTGTCGCAAACTCTTCAATAGATCTAAGTACACTAGATCTCCTTCTGACTGGGACTTATACAAACAAGCTCTAAAGCAATATAAAAAAGAATTAAGGAAGAGTAAGAGGTCTTCTTGGAGAAACTTCTGTGGCAAAATAGAAAATACTTCAGAAGTCTCGAGACTCAGGAAAATTCTCTCAAAAAGTCCAACAATACCCAGTGATTTAAAGACAGATGCAGGCACATGGACTATCACATATGAAGAATCTCTTAATCTGTTATTAGACACCCACTTTCCAGGTAGCTCTAATATACTTAACGACTTAACATCAGAGTCTCAATCTTCTACAAGCGATTTAGTTGATCTAATAACGCGGGAAAAACTGCAATGGGCCATAGATAGCTTTGATCCATATAAATCTCCAGGACCAGACGGAATCATTCCGGCCGAACTACAAAAATGCTCAGACATGATCATTCCACCATTGGAAATCATTCTGACAAGCTGTTTAAGGTTGAGATATATTCCCAAAGCCTGGAGAATGGCAAAAGTAGTCTTCATTCCTAAAGCAGGTAAACCCTCCCACGTTAACCCCTCCTTCTTAAAACCTTGGAAAGATTGATTGAAATTTACATCAGACATAACTTAAAACCCTAAGGGAAAATCAGTAGAAACAGCACTTCATTCGCTGGTACGAAGTATTGAATATTCCCTCGAATACAAAGAATATAACCTAGTAGCTTTCCTAGATATTGAAGGAGCTTTCAACAACGTCAGTTACCAGGCGATCACGACAGCAATGGATAAGCTGCAATTAGAGAAACCACTCATAGATCTCATTAGTCTCATGCTCAAAAGCAGGACAACCACCAGATCGGTGAATCGAGGTACCCCCCAAGGTGGGGTCCTTTCGCCTCTCTTATGGAATATGGTGGTAAACGACCTTCTAACATTATTGGAAGCAGAGGGTTTCAGGGTGATTGCCTATGCTGACGACGTTGCAATATCTGTATCTGGAAAACACTCCCAAGTTCTCTCGGAACTCCTACAAAATGCCTTGAATAGGCTAACAAAATGGGCTAAGCAATGTGGCCTGGACGCCAATCCACATAAAACAGAACTAGTACTCTTTTCGAGAAGGTACAAAATTCCTCAGATCAGCCCACCCAAGATTAAAGAATACCATTAAGGTTTTCCGACCAAGCTAAATATTTAGGCCTCATTTTAGACAAAAAACTAAATTGGAAGGCAAATATTGATGAAAGAGTAATAAAGGCTACTGTAGCGCTTTTTACTTGTAAAAAGGCCATAGGATCAAAATGGGGTTTCTCCCCAAAAATAACCCACTGGCTATACACTTCGGTAATTAGACCGATACTCATTTATGGAGTTGTCGTATGGTGGACCGCACTGGACAAGATGGTAAATCTAAATAAGTTCATCAAAGTCCAGAGGTCAGCAGGTATGTGCATCACAGGAGCACTTCGCTCAACACCAACTGCAGCCCTGGAAGTGCTTTTAAGCCTAACACCTCTTGACATCTTCTCCAAAATGGTGGCAGCCAACTCATGTGTGAGGCTTAGAGCCACCTCTCAATGGAACAGTAACAATACTGGACATACTACCATTCTAGACAATTTCAGATCTATCCCAGATCGCTTAGACTATACCACCCCTAAAATGGTATTCGGCAAAAGCTTCCATGTGTCAAAGTGTCTCTCTAACTTTATTAAAAGCACAAAATGGTTTGTTTAATTTTTATTACTCTCCCATGAGTAACCTCATTAGTGGTATCACAATCGACCCTTGAGGTCTAAGTGAGTCAATGACATCTGGGCAGCCACTCCAGCCTAACCTAACCTTCACTGAACTCGAATCTCTAACTTCCTTATTGACTCTCATTATTATAAGATATCTTAACACACTAGACGACATACTCGATTTAGTTACAGATGTAACTCATGGAAAACCTCACCCATCCATTATAACCCCTGAACAATTTAGAGACGTATTAGCAAAAATAAAGCAAGAACTTCCATTAAACACAAAATTACCCAATACCCCAATAGATAATAACATTATATCTTTTTATAAATTCTGTACTACCAAAGTAGCTATTCATGGCGACAAAATAGTATACGAAATCAAAATACCTCTTCTACAAAAGTATTCCAAAATACCTCTACTACAAAAGTATTCCTTTGCCAACCTTACATAAAAATAACTTCGTGTTCATACACCCAACCTCCCAATACATTTTTCTCGATTACAACAAAGAAAATTACTATCTAATGTTGTTGAAATGGGCTTCAGGTCAAATAAATAAAACACTAAGTTTTCACGACGATTCGTTTATGATTATGAAAATCATCAGGTGTAAACAGTTTAAGTAAGTTTGATAGAAATTGTTTTTAATTTAAATGTAATAATTTTGTACCCTATTTTTTAATGCCAAATAGAAAACTGTTTACACCTGATGATGTTCATAATCATGAACGAAACGTCGTGAAAACTTAGTGTTTTATTTATTTGACCTGAAGCCCATTTCAACAACATTACATAAACAAAAAGGTCACTACCAAACAACATACGAAAATTACTATCAACTAAATACAGCGGAGTTATCTCTCTGCAAGTCCCAAAATGATAAATTCATATGTCCCCTTACACATCCATTTTTGAGTACTAAATCAGGAAATCCAATGTGAAATCCAATTACTAAACAGAATATCAGTTATTCCCAACTCATGCGAAATAAGACAATCCAACCATTCAACAGTATGGATCCAACTATCGCGAAAGAATAAGTGGATTTTCTCAACTTTAAATAATTATTATATTGACGAAATATGTATGTGACGACAACATAACCTCATATAATTTGTACGGCACAGCCACAATAGAAATTGTAGGGCATTGTTACCTTAAGAACAAAGACATGACAATACACACATTTAACGAAAATTCTACAACAATTAACAAATTTTACATTCCCCCGATAAACATTTCAAAACTGCTTATAAATAATACTTCAAGTTTCCCAAACTACCCCGACAATTTAGCCATTATTCGATTCTCTAGCCATGAAGACTTAAAATTAGTATCTGAACAAATAAGCGAGTTAAAAGCAGACGAAGCAAAACCATTGACTAATCTAAGTGAACATCACGTTCATCATTATATACTTATCTACACGGTTATAATTATAGTTTTAGTATTGAGTTGCTTCAGAAGATACCAAACTTACAAAGTGAAAAATGAACCAAAACCCATTGTTTCGGATATTAAATTAAAAAGAAATCAAATCAAAGAAAACGACAAAATACAAACTGAAATACAACTCCATGACAAAAGCTCCCAGCAATCCTTATTTAAAGATACCATAGTAGAAACAAATTTTAATTCAAAACCTGAACCCTCTCCAAAATTTGTCTTACGCCAATATCCAAAGTAACCAATAAAATATATTAAAATATATGATTGTTAAAATTGAAAAAAAAAACACACAAACATTAATAATAAAAAAAAATAAAAACCCTTTTTACAAAACCTAAATAATATAAAAACAAAAACAAAAAAAATATATGTTTAAACTTTTAATAAAAACCTTATATTAATCAATTGTGCTTACAATAAAAAAAATCCTATACTATCTATAATTTATAAATAAAATCTTTTATAAAATCTATTATATTGAATTGAATTGAAAAAAATTGAATACTACTATTAATATTTTCAAATTTAAAATGTCAAAAAAACAAAAAAACAAATAATAAAAAAAAATGTATAAAACAAACACTTCAATACTATTAATTCCTTAATTTTATACTATTTTTATAAAATTTCTTTAAACTATACAAATATTGTTTAAATCATATCAAACTTATATCAAAAATGTAACCTTTTCATCCTTTCGCAGCTTTACAGCAAATTAACCTCTTCAAGGTATAATTTTCTTTCTTCAAGGGGAGCGGGATGTAGTGATCCACTACATGCGACCACTCTATTAGCCTTATTTACAATACATATATGTACATCAATTTCCATTCCCAAGCCACCACACACGATCTTGTATAGTATCATTTTTCGTTGTCATTCGCGCAACCGATCCAAAACATTGTCACCCATAAATGTGTCATCTTCCGTAGCCCCAGTGAAACCTAACACCACAGCAATTAATTAATTGTCGCCAGTTCTGCTATATACTATAGCTACGGCTATAGTTATAAGTCAGCCGGTACGGTACAAAGGTTCTAAGCGCAGCAAAGTAAGAATGACCACCATGAGCAAGCATTGTTTTGAATTCAATGTATATAATCATATCACACTTCGGTAATTAGGCCGCTGCGCTGCCCGTGTGTATCTGGTACCTCTATGCATAAGTAAACCGATTGAATTTGCTTCATATTGGGCCAGTGTAAGCAAAATATGATTCATCGAACTCTTCATGCAATGTTTATTGGTATCAATGCGAGTTGACAAAATTGAAAATTATGATGATAAGGCATTTTTCATATGAGGTTGCTTAAAAATGCATTTTCATATGGAAAATGCTATATTATTAAGTGGTCAAATGGTAATGGAAATTGCTGAAACTAGTATAAATAGGCAAAGGATGATGAGGAATGGTCAGAATTTAGATACCATTCAAACTTGAAGGTCGCAGCCACGCATTGAGACAGCGGACCTTTCAAGTAATAAATAAATAAAAAAGCAAAAAAATATTTCTTTTATTTTCTAAATTCTCCCCAACAAACTCTTCCCTGAATCGTCAGGAAGTACTGACTGACTGGGTTATTACATTGTTATAGAATTTTGTGCCCATATTGCTCAACCGCGGGGGAAAAAACTATAAGGTGAACTCAGCTGTTCAAAAAAGTGATCCATTGCATTCAAAAATTGAAAAATGAATGCAATAATTTAAGAAAAATTCATTTTACGGTTCCTTTTCAGTGTAAACTGTGCTAAAACTAATATTTGTCTGCTTTTGGCTTACAAATTCCATGATTTTTATTAAAATTTTTGATAAAAACAGAACAAATCATGAAGAAAGTATAGACGCACCATAGAACTGCAAAGCGAACGTGGTCCAATTTGAGTTGGTTCCCAGTTTTGACAGATTAACAACGAGGTAAGTTTTTTGACAGCGAAAATGAAAACAAAACAAACAAAATGTAATGGATATTTTTCTTTCAAGTTTCAAATGCAGATTTTGCATTTATAAAATCATTAAGCGTCTAACCAGGATATTCCAAAATTTTGGATTCATCGAGTGGTAATAAAAAATCAGTAGCATCATTGAATAATTACAAATAGAAGGGACACCGGGCAAATCCTGATCTAGATGGCGACACTTATTTTTCAAATGCTCATAAGTCCCTAGTATCGCACGGCGAGTTATTGTATCAGTCTATCAAATACAACACCCAATTTTACAAATTTTGGTCCTTATGGGAAATTTACTCACAATTTATGGTCGAGAAAGATAACGGAATATTGTTATTTAGAATAAAAAACAACAATAACAACTGTGTAGGTACATATGTATGTCTGTTAAAGTGTTGCATTCAAGGCCAAATCACGTTCGCTGCAGAAAATGTATTTTGAAGGTTTGTTTTTCTTTTTTAAATTTCGTTCTCATTCATAAAACGAAAATGATTTTGGTGCTTTTCGGTGCATTCGACATGATGATGATTGTGACTTTCGGTGAATTTTTCTTCAATTTCGTTATTAGTTTGATATGGGTTGGGATGGGATAGGTTTATTTTTAAATTTCTTTTTTTTTCTGAAAATAGGGATAGTGGACGAATCATACTTTACTACCTACAAAGTATACATTGCAAATGTACATACATAAGCATAGGTAGGTATATTGTTTAGGCTAATGTTAGGTGCGTAGGTAATTAGTATTTAGTTATTACATATACCTATGTAGGTAAGGTAGGTATTCATATGCACAAATGGAGGTTAGTAGGAACATATGTATGGAGGTACATATACATATATATGTACATACAACACATAAGTTGGGGGTGTACCTACCTCTTACATTTTTCAATTATTTTAGTAGTAGGTATTTTAGGCAGATTTCTTTGCTTTAAAAAATACTGCCGAGTGAAGAAAAAAAGATATACCTAATCAAAGTGGAGTAAAAAAGGATTCTTAGCCTTTTTGGATCATGTTAACATTCACCAGTGCACTGTGCGTACACAAATAACATACAATTTTTTCTCGCATTGTTGAATTTTTGTATAGGTATACATTTTGTAGTAGGTAGGTAGTATATGGCTTTAAGAATTATTTTTATACTTTTTTTTTGCTTTTACGTATTTTTTTGAGATATTGTTTTGCTTTAGGTTGCCGGTTGCATGGAAGTAGTTTTCACTTTTTGCAGTTTTTGTAGTCGCATATCAGTGGTAAAGAAATTTTCTTCCTTTTATACCTAGTACATCCCTTTTTTCGCTTTATTTTTAACTTTCCATAGGAAGTTATTGTCCGATTTGTCGAATTAAAAATGTTGACATTTCTCGACGTTTCAAGGTCCCTAGAGTCGAAATAAAAGATTTTTAGAGAGATGTCTGTGCGTGCGTTTGTATGTACGTACGTTCGGACGTCCGTACGTTCACGAAGTTTCGTCGTCCATACCTCAAGAACCAGTAGAGATTTCGACTTCAAATAAATTTTGTTATACAGACAAAAATGCAGAATGATGCAGAATGATGCAGAAGGACTCTCAAAAAAATTGTGTGGGTGGTTTTTTTTTACCAATTTAAGCAATAAAAAAAAGATGAAAAGGTTGGTTTAACCAAAATATCTCACGAACCAATAACGCTAGATACTTTAAATGAATTTTATATTGTAACGTGATACCAAACAAATATATTTAAAAAAAAATCCAGTTAAGGGTTTTTTTATAAATCAAAAAAACTGAAAAAAAATATTTGTCTCCTCGAATATTTTACGAACAAAAAATGATTTTATCTCCAAAATAATTTTTTGCAACGAAGAATAACGTTTTTGACTAAAAAAATTATTAAATGTTCAGAAAAATTGATTTTCGACTTTGAAATCAAACTTTTTCATTATAGGTATGCAAAATATTGTTGGAAATTTTTAAATTTTTAGAAATAATTCAACTGACAACTTTTTTACCAAAACACGAAAACCTACAAACATTTTTATCAAGACAAATCGGCAGACGGGATGGGAAGTTATCAGTGTGGGTCGCATCGTAGCCTCTTTTTATAATAAATTGTTGCGCCAAACTTGAACAAAACATAATTATATTTATTTGTTTTAATTAAATGAAATTTACAAAGGTATCTATGAAAGTTAACCTACCTTCGGAAAAATATTTACCTACCTAATTTTCTAGGCAGTACCTGAACCTGAGTATAATTGTATTTGTACCTTACCTAGGTACATCTACCTTTGAAAACATTTTGAACACAAATATTGAGGGAGGTATACCTTCTTTGTAGATTCATATCACAATATGTCTACTTTAAATACCAGTTCAATAGATGAAGGTTATCAGTAGGTAAGGTAAGTAGATTTCAATTTGACAAGTGGAAAATTTGGTTTGGTCTTTGAAACTAAAAAATAGTATTTACCTACCTATGTACATACATACATATTTATATCTAGGTCCTAGTTAATAAATTAGGCATGATAGGTACATACAGTTTTCAGTTATTTCTTGAGTTCAGTAAGCAAGGTACTAACACATACCTAAGGTATCTTGTTGAACCTTCGCCGATTTACGTTGTTTATCAATGTTTTGATTAACTTCAAATACTTTGTACGCAATGCAGACGATTTTAAGTAATTTTTGTTTTGCTTTGAAAAAAAAACTGTAAATTGAACAAACCACATCAAATTAAAGTTGCAACACTTTACCAAAACTCTTAAATAAAATAAAAACAGCATAAAAAAGATAATGTACAAGAATATATTATTAATAAGGTCAGATAGTTATACTGGTGCATACTCGTATGCACATTACAATGAAAAAAACACTTCCTTTAAAATTTAAACTCGATCGAGTTAAATTTAGTATGAAACTAAGATTGAAACTAAATGATCAAGACCAAGTTACGTTATGAAAAACTGCTGCTAGCGAATTTTGATTGATATAAGATTTTTGTTGTTCATCATTTGTTTTTAACATAAGTTTCATAATTAAGTGATGTTGTGGTTAAATCCTGAGCAAAGGGTACTTTTGAAGCACTCTTCTACAAAACATTGCACAGTAGTTTTTACATAACTTACGAATTCTCTTGTAGGAATTGACAAGCCTCCATTAATCTTATTTTCGAATTGACGAAATTTTATTAAATGTTCCCTTGTTTCATAGTTATTTTGACACACGGACACTCTATATATGAAGTGTCTTTGTTTTGACATTTGCTTTTGTCTATAAACAATTTGCATAAATCAGTCATTTTTCTTTAGCACAGATTTTGCAATACATATATCCTACAAAATACCTACATAATGTTAAGTACATTTCATCGTCATTTTCATTTATTTCATTCCAATTATTTTCAACGTCTCCTTAACAAAATTAAGACAAAAAAAGAGGCTGGGATGCGACCCACACTGATAACTTCCCATCCCGTCTATCGATTTGTCTTGCTTAAAAGTTTGTCTAAATGTATCAATTCTTACCAAATTTGCGTTCTATTTTTTGTAGATTTTATTTTTTTTTTATGAAAAAACGGACTGTTGGATTTTTATAAAAAAATTATTGAATATAAAAAACAATATTTTCTGTGAAATAAAATAAGTTTGAAGCCAATATTTTTAATTTTTGAAAAGCTATTTGAGCCGAAAATCAATTTTTACCAACTTTTATTAATTTTTTTGTTTAGGTTTTTATTTTTTGTAAAAAAACTGTCAATTCGATTTTTCTCAAAATTTGTCCTAATGTTTAAAACAATATTTCTTATAAGTTAAAATTAGTTAGAAGCCATAATCTCAAATTTTTGAAAAGATATTTAAGTCGAAAATCAATTTTTACCAACTTTTGTTAAATTTTTTTTTCGGTTTTTAATTTTTTGTAAAAAAACTGTCAATTCTATTTTTTTCAAAATATTACTGAATGTTGAAAACAATATTTTTTGAAAGATAAAAGTAGTTTAAAGCCAATATCTCAAAGTCTTGAAAAGATATTTGAGTCAAAACTCAATTTTTACCAACTTTTTTTTATTTTTTTTTAGGTTATTATTTTTTGTAAAAAAACTGTCAATTCGATTTTTCTCAAAATTTTATCAGATGTCAAAAACATTATTCTTCGTTGCACAAAATTGTTTTGGAGATGAAATCATATTTTAGTCGTAAAATTTTCGAAGTGACAAATTTTTTTTTTCAGTTTTTTTGATTTATAAAAAAAACCGTTAATTGGATTTTTTCCAAAAATATAATTGTTTTGTATCACGTTACAATATATAATACAAAATTTAATTCAAGTCTCTAGCGTCATTGGTTCATGAGACATTTAGGGTTAACCAAAATTTTCACCTTTTTTTTAAACTGCTATGGTAAAAAAACCACCCACGCAATTTTCTTGAGAGCCCTTTCTGCATCTTTCTGCCTTATTATCTGTATAACTAAATTTATTTGAAGTCGATATCTCTTCTGGTTCTTGAGCTATGGACGCGAACGTACGGACGTACGGACGTACGTACACACGCACGCACAGACATCTTTCTAAAAATCTTTTATTTCGACTCTAAGGACCTTGAAACGTCGAGAAATGTCAAAATTTTCAATTTGTCAAATCGGACCCATTACAATAACTTCCTATGGGAAATTAATAATTTATTTGATTTAAGTTAGACATTGCAAATTGTAAAAAAAGTTTCAAGAAATAGTAATGCATTATTTATGTGCATATATAAGTACCTAATATTAAATAAATTATATGTATTCCATTTTTGTTTCAGTTTATTTAAAAAGTTTAAAAACCTTCAAATGCCTTTACTGAAGAAATTTATTTTTTGAGTTATCATGCAACATGCACTTGGCCATATCGTAACATTCACAAAACTATGTATTCGTAAAATGGTATATCTGCCAGTACCGATACAAAAATTCATGAAAAAATAATTGCAATTTTTTTTATTTGGAACAACAAACCTCCAAGTAAACGATTTGGTAAATCAATTTAACCAAATCTCCAAAACAAAATAAAAATAGTAAGAAAAAGGCAATTTTTTACACACGAAAAATGAATAGTATCTTTTTAAATACCTACTTAACATACTCAGATGTAGGTATACCTATTCCTTTTTTTGTGGCGACACAAACACATTATCCCATTTAACGCGTGCATATTATTGTCTTCATCTATAAATATTCATATAGTTCGCTTTCAAAAAAGATCCCAAAAGGACTTTTTTAATCCCTTTTGAGGATACAAATTAGCATATACAAAAACCAAAATCATGAAAATGATATTCAAGCTACTAATAGTACTCACTGGATGCTCATAAGTCGCATGGTCGTTTGAGTAAATGTTCGGTGTCCACTTCTATTTGTAATTATTCAATGGTAGCATCAATCCCGGAACCACCAAAACTCGTAATCTGGATCGGTTAAATCGGCTCATCAATCAAGTAGTATCGCGAGCTTCGCGCAAAGTTCACGATAACGTTTAGGAAGCTTGAAGCATGATGAGGATGTCCTAGGTTAGAAGCCGAAGAAGAGGAATGTTTTGAAGGGAGCACAGAGGAACAGGATAAAATCGATCTCGAAGATGTAAAGAAGAAAAAGGAAGACGATGAGAATTCCGATGACTTAGATGATTCTGCAAATAACAACTACTACTTTAAGAACAGAGCTACACCACCAGAAGTAAGTTTATTTAAAATCCAAAACAAATTTTAATTAATTTATTTACCCATTTAAAGGTTGTTTCACAATATCCAAGACATCAGAATCAACAAGAAACAATAAGTCTGATTTCACCTCCTGAAGAACACCACTACATGATTTAGATCCTTATGGCCGCAGTGCTAGATAAAAAGGGCTGCCAGCACATAGGATTCCTCATTATGAGGACAAGAGAAGAGTGCGTCCAACACGTAGTGATTGTTCAAAGAGTTAAACTCCCAGGCCGGGGTGATGAATGGAATTATCCTTTGATGCATTCCAAGTTTCCTGGTGGTTGTGCTCTTTCGAATAGTAAGAGAAGCGGTAAAAATCACCGTGACAGACGCAGCTGTAGCAGTAATGCATCTTATACCAGTTCAACAAGTTTAAAATTTGGCTGAATCAAGTCGATCTCCAAGTCCAGACTACAGACGTCGCCACAGCCCACAATAGCAGCTCGCACAAAAGTCCACCACCGATAACACGAAGAGAAAGCATTGTGTTACAAGTAGTTCCGGTTGAGGTGATTTAAAATTTTAAATTTAACTCAAGTATAATTTGTCTTATCTTCAAAATCTAGTGGTTCTGGTTCAGATACATCGCATCGTATGCGCACAGCTGATAATATAGCTAATAAACGTTAAGCAGTGGAAAAAAGTGAGCATTTTTAAGAGTTCTCTAAACTTAAGACATATCTGAATAATGTTATTTCAGTGGATACTGGTAAAAACGATTGCCAATTTCAATACTACGGTTAGAGCATTAGCACTTAACATCACCTACCATTTCTATCTATTAGTTCAAAATGTTAAATGTCTCCTTTTTGTTGGCAAGGATGAGCATATGAATGAAAACAATTTTTTTAGCTTATATCCATATTAAATTTTACTTTAATTAAAAGACTTTAATAATAATATTGTATTCTTTTTTGTGACAAAGAATTATTTTAATCGTTAAACATGTAGACTTTTTTGTTTGTCATGTTTATATGTTTTTTTAAATAAAATGAAATTATTACAAATATGTTTTTAAATTCCATTCGGCACCCAACCTTATAATTAGTGACATAATATACATACATATAAGGCTTTTCGAGGATCACTAAATTCATGAAGTAGCTTTTTTTCAAAAAAAATGTGACGATTTTCCAAATCTACAATATCTTTCTTCAATATTTCGCTTAAATTTGTTTCGTACTTTTTATCTTGTAGTACATTGAACAAATACAAAAATAATGTTGAAAAATTGTGTTCTTCAGTTTGAGCACATGTAGCTAAAATCGAAGTTTAGATTCGTAATCAGCATCAAAAATTATGTCAAACGAACTATTTAAAACCATAAGAGTTACAATCAAGATTTTTTAAAACTTGAGGTAGAATCAAATGAAGACTCATGAGTCTGTTGACCACATGAAATAGCGAACACACGAACGTGATAAACCAAAACATAAGAAGAATAAGAAATAATAAGAATAAGAAGTTTGAAACGTGAATATTTTAAAAAATATGAAATTTAATTTAACGGATGATTTTTTCCAATTAGACAAACGAGCAAACAAAAAACAGTGCACAATTTATAGCGTTTAAAAAATTTTATGGGTGGGTAAAAATTCCAACGTTTTTAATTTTAATTATGTAGGTCCCATTTTGTTCAAGGTTTGAGTTGTGCTGCCCCCAAACAACCGAAAATGGGATGTTTTATATTGGCTAATCCGATCAATTTATACATTACCATTTGTATATTCTTCAAAATTCACTTGATTCAACCGAATTCAACCCCTGAAGCAAAAAGCACCAACATCTTTGAATTCAAAACAAATAAAAATGTTAATTAGATGAAAGCTGTTCCTTTATTATTAACACTGCGCATAGGTAAATAAAGCATAAATAATTTTGAATAAAAATAATCCTAGTCAGCAAAGAAACAGTAGAATATACAATATAAAAATTACACTATAGCTCAAAATAAATGAACAAGTTGTTTGCCAAAAAGATTATTTTCTATCTAGATATAGAAATAAATCTAGGCTTCAATTTGACCAACTTTTACAAAAACTTTCGATGATAATGCGTGTTTTTGATGTTCTTTCTTTTCGGGCGTGTATGTGACTGTATTCACATACATAAGTATATTGCATCAAGAAACTAAGAGTAAAGCAATATTCACATGAGCACGACCAACGACCAACGAATGAACGAATATTCGTCGATTTTGACATTTCTTTCACATGAGAGTTTTTAATTCGTCGCGAATGAAGTTTGACATTCACCACCGAAACCAAAACAAGAACGATTTTTTTAGGTTAAGTACGCGCGATTTTTTTTTTCGTTGCGAGTGTGGATAATGTGGAACGCGAATAAAGTTTGACAGTTCGTATCAACTATAATTTTTTTCGTGACGAATAAATTTGTTTTCTTAAATTTATTAATATATGATATTGAAAAGTAAAAGTATGCATCATAAATCAAATAGAAACTATATTGCTATCGTTTTGTTAAGAATTTGTGTGGAAATATGTCTTCAAACGTATATAAACTCACATTTTGTAATTCATTCGTCGTTCGTTGGTCGCGCTCATGTGAATGATGCTTAACATCATCGCCTGGTTTGAGTCCTTCTTCAGGTGTAAAGTTCAATTTGATTGTTACTTTATTAGACTTTCTCCAAGTGGTGAATCTATAAAAAAAAATAAGAGAAACAACATAGAATAAGAATTTCCAATGCGATTTTTCTGTTATTTACTTTGGTTCCTTTCGTTGAACTTGAACTCCTTGAACTTCGGACACATGGTAGTTAGCAAACAATTGAATGCGATATTTGATCGATCCTGGATGGAACTCCGGCTTGATGACATTGTGTTCGCATTGTCGACAACGCAGAGATCGCTTGACACACAAACACTTCCGCTGCGGATAGAGGTTGTTCACGCTGAATTGTCGTGACTATAAAGAAATTAATTTTCATTATATAAGGAAATCTCAAATGGAAGTTGACTTACTGTTTTTGATGTTGATTTTCTGTGTGAAAATCGATGGATTCAACTCGCCGATTCGTCAGTAGCTGCCGAGGGACTGATCTGAATGTGTTTGGCCTTTAGGGGATTCTTGTCGGGCCAGCCCATTTGCCTCCGAATGATTGCCAATGTTAAGCCAGTGCGATCCTTAGGAGCAAAAAGAATGGATTAGTTTTAGATTTAATATTTTAATTCACTTAATTTACAGTCAAGGTTGGAATTGGTGCGATTTCTTCTTTTTCTTGTTTTTCTTGCTTCTCTTGCAGAACTACTGACTGGTAGTACTCTTTACACCTAGAAGATGAAGATTAAGCGAGTTGACTATGATATGAATGTTTTGATTCGTACTTACACAATTGATCTCCGCGCGCTGTTGCGTCGTTTTTTTTGAGCCGCTTGCATTTTATTTCTTCGCAGCTGATGAATAGGCCGAGTTGGCAGTTGCTGCTATTATGTCGTTCCAACACCAACACTCAACTGCTGGGAAAAGGGCGTTAGCGGTCGACTATTGATGGTGACACCTCCACCGTCAACGCCTACGGGAGCTATGCCGTTGAGATGTACATACAAACACAATGGACAGTATCTGTCGTTAAAAACATTGATAATATTTTGTTAAGAGAAATACAATATATAAAAACTTGCCTGCAAATCAGCGCCTTGTTTGCTTTGTCTTCCAGATTTATTCGGGGAAATTGCTTCCTGCATTATGGTATGTTATTGGCAGCATCTAAAATGAGAACACAGACTATAAAATAAATCGATTATTGTTGCACCTCCTTCACTTTTTATTCAATGAAGTGAACTTGTATATACTTTCTTCATTATAAGGAATTTTGGTCTGAAAAATATCAAATTATATTAAATATCAAAACAATTAACAAAAACTTACTCTTCAAATCCGAAATCCATTGTTTTGTTTTGCAAAATTGATTGTCATTTTTGACAGGTCACAAAAATTGTATTTTTTTCCCACTCACATGTATTCACTGATAGCGAATTTGAGAGAGTTCACCTCGAATTTGAGAGAGTTCACCTCGAATAAAATTTGAGGGTGTTTCAGGTAGGACGGGTACCGGTCGGGACTCTAGATAATATATTTCCTCTATGATCCCAACAATGTCCTCTAAGTTCTAAGTACATATGATAATGAAAAATTAGATTTTGTGAATAAATTGTAGAAACTTTGATACATTTTATATTCAAGTCCAAATGATAACTCTTTATATTAATTTTATCTGGGCGGCAACTCTGGTGAAATCAAATGTGTTGTTTTGTTAGTTGGCATCAGGATTCGGTTTTGTGCACTCAACAGGAGAGGTTGCTCGTAGAGCAGACAAACTAAATAGAAAAAAAATGTATACACGAGCTTAACAAAACAGATAGCGTGACCGCGCTTGTAACAAATAAATTTTATTTTTCAATTAATAAATTTATTATTTTAAATAAATATTTAAAGCTTCGATTAGAAAATTCGCTAGACAACAGTGACACTTTATCGCAAAAGTCGGATGGTTGGACTTAACCTCCGCTTTTTTCGGATTACTTTTTTACACGGGGCTGTATTCCGAGTGCATTCCGGCAGCCGCTGTCCGCATTATCTGGGTGGTTTGCTGAGTACGGACTCTTCTGCACTGTGATTCATCTCACAATGAAAAACAACTTGGAGATTACAAAATCTAAAAAAAAATCCAGTCAATACGACAAAAAACTTGAAAAGCTCGCTGCCGCCCAGTTGCTCTTACAACTAAGCGATGATCCCAGCTGCTCAAACATGGCACAGACATTTGTAACACCTGCATATTCCGCCTCCCAAGTGGAACCAAACACGTCTCCAGCATCAATTCCTCAAACCGACGCTGAAGTCTCCAACCTGACGACCGGCTGGCAATTACCGCCGAAAAAACATACCGCGAGGCCTGCATCACCTAACCTAGAAATGGATGTTACTCCAAATGAAAATTCTCTCGCTCCACTGAAGGTTAAGCTCGTGCTGAAAAGCTCCAGACACAACAGCAATGTTGCCAATCAACTTCATCAATCAAACATAAATGACGATGTTCCTGCCGCCGAGGGAAACAAAAATGAATCTCCAGCTAGCACAACAGATGTTTCGAACAAAGAAGAAAAACTGTATTCGGGTAAGTACTGTCCACCTATAATATTGAGAAACATTGACATTAGACAACTTATTATAAATCTTAAAAATAGTCCTGTTAAATTTTTATACAAAATAGTGAACAAAGGTAGTAGTAGTAGACTGTATGTAGATAATAGCCAAGTACATAGGAATCTGATGAACACCCTGAGGAATATCGAAAACGCTGAAGCATATTCTTTTACTTTAAAAGAAGACAAGACAACTAACGTCGTCCTTAGAAGACTTACATCTGATTATCCTCCTTCAGAAATTTTAAATGAACTTAAAACTAAATTTGCCAATATTTCCGATGTTTCGCTTTTCGAAACTTTGAGATCCAAACAAGAAAAAATTAAATACAACCTTTTTCTAGTCCGTCTCTGTCCGGGTTCGAGCGCGAGTGAATTAATCAAGTTAAAATATCTCTTCCATACCAGAGTTTACTAGGAGAAACCAAGGGGCAACCGGGGTGCTCTTCAGTGTAGAAGATGCCAACAATTCGGCCACCTGGCCAAGAACTGTGCTTTCTCGTACAAGTGTGTTAAATGCACTAACAGACACGAGCCAGGTCAGTGCACTGTACTTCGTGAACAGGGCAGCAAGGCGGTTTGTGTAAATTGCGGCGAGGACCACCCTGCCAATTACAGAGGATGCAAATCCTATAAGCTTTATGAAGCTCGCAGAAAGCAGATTCTACATGAAGCCAACCTTAAAAGAGATCAAGCAAAAAGTCTTTCTCAAGCTATCTCAAGAGGGGCCCACGTTATCCCTGGGGTATCCTATAACAGTCATTTCAAATCCGAAAATTTAAACTCCCATGTACCCGACACTCCCAGCCCTCCCAATGCACAAAATGGCAGCAATGTAATGGGTAAATTCATTGCATTATCAAACGAACTCTTTGGTGTAGATATGAGAACACTTATTGGAAAAATTAGCAACTTTATGTCAAATTTTAGTAACTTCAACTGTTTAGAAGATAAGCAAATGGCCTATTTTCATCTACTCACCGAATTAATCTCTCGTTCTTCAACATGATGTTATTAAAAATATTACAATATAACATTTCGTCCCTCGTTTCACATTCTCGGAGAATTGAATTGTATGAAATTCTCCAAGAAAACAATTGTTCTCTGGCTTTTATACAAGAGACACATCTATCTAACAAACACAAAGTTTTTATAGACAATTTCAATATCCTAAGAAATGATAACAAACAGGGAGTAGCTTTGCTTATCAAAAAAAAATATTAAATACGAGACTGTAGATTTTGTTCAATCTGATTTTCCTTCTTTGTTCATTAGCATCAGCTGTTATGTGAATAACACCTTACAGAAATTTCTACTGGGTACTGTATATTTTCCCTCTAATGTTCCTACCTCTATTCTTACCTCAGAGTTAAATAAACTAGAATGTTTAGCCAATAGATTCGAGGGAGCAATCATCGGTGGCGATTTCAACGCCAGAAGCCCCAACTGGGGAGACCATTCACATAATACCAATGGCAGGTCATTAGAGAATTGGATTCACAACTCTCATCCCACACTTACAAATTTTTGCGCTAACAATCCTACTTATCCCAGAACTGCATCATTTTTGGATCACTTTTTGATCTCCAACCATCTGGTCAACACCATTAACCCAAATTTTTCAATCACTACACTCCCCACCTTCTCGGATCACTGCCCGCTTCTCTTAAATTTCTCCCTACAAGAAGCTAACATCTGCCTACAAGAGCAACCAACTTCAAGGTCTTTTAAAAACACCAATTGGCAACTCTTTAGACATGAACTGGACCGCCGACTGGTTAGCTTCTTTCCTTCGGAATCATCCTGCCTCTCAAACGAAGTTATAGACGAACTTATTTTCTCCTTTAACGATGCACTCCTAACCACCTTAGAAGAAAATTCCACTAGCTCAACATTCTCTCCCAAAAAATACAAAAACCTCCCAGTAGAAATTGAAAACTTATATAGAGTCAAACACCAATGGCAAAGAAGGCTTAAAAACATCTTTCACAATTCTTTCAACAGAACAAATGCTCGATACAAAGAACTTTCTTCTCAAATTTCCCTTCTTAATAACATCCTAAGAGAAAAGGTGAACATTTGGCTGAACAAAACCCTAAGCACTAGACTTTCAAAAATTACACCGGGGCCGTGGGCTTTTAAAGAAGTCTTTACAATTGTGGGCAACAAAAAGAAATTCTTCTGCAATAAAGTGACAGTGAATGATCAAACATTCTGTAACGAATCCAACGTGTTATCGGCTTTTGAAGAACATTTCAAAAGAGTTTACGAAGAGAAAGTCCCTCGACATATCTTTCTCTTCGATTCAGATAATTCCTCACTTAGCCCAATAGCGAACACAATCTTCACCAACTTTGAAAATGTCAAAAGCATTATAAAACACTTAAAGCCTAAGAAGTCCACCGGCCCCGACAATATTTCCAACTTTGCGCTAAAGAAGCTTTCCGAAAAATGCATCAAATGTTTAACTATCATATTTAATAATTGCATAAACAATGCGTACTTTCCAAAGCCATGGAAAGTTGCCAGACTTTTGCCTATCCAAAAAAAGCCAAACATTAGTGACATAAACAATTTTAGACCAATTTCCTTGCTTTCAAATACGGGTAAAATTCTAGAAAGATTAATCCTGGATAACTTAAACTCACCAACCGAAAACCCAATTGAACCAATTCCAGACTTTCAATTCGGTTTCCGAAGAGGGCACTCTACCCTCCATGCGCTATTGAAGTTCCAAAACGATATTGTCCTTAACCTTAGGGAAAGAAAATGTACTACAGCGTGCTCTCTAGACATAGAAAAAGCATTTGACAGTGTCTGGAGGGTTGGCCTCCTATTTAAGTTGTCCTTTCTTAACTTACCACCACAGGTACTGAACATACTCAAGAGCTTCCTTTCTGATAGATTTTTTTATATACAATTACAAGGTTCTAAAGGTAATATCTGCGAATGCAAAAAAGGTGTGCCACAAGGTTCCATCTTGGGGCCTCACCTCTATAACATATTTCTTCATGACTTCCCCCACCAATTCTCAGAAAACAACCTCACTTCCACTGGTCTCCTATACGCCGACGACACAATTGCATACTCAAGTCACGAGAGTCCTCTTTCCGCTTTGCGGATTCTTGAAAAGCATTTGAATGTGATCAACATCTCTTACAATACCTGGGGAATCAAAATCAACATCCCAAAATCTGAACTCCTGTGCATCCGTAATGCTAGCGGAAAAGGGCCAGTCGGAGCGGTATCTGAAGTAAATTTCTTTCCCTTAACCTTGAAAATTCTACCATCCGGGCCACAAACAAAATGAAATAACTAGGTGTAAACTTTAACAAATTATTCAAATTCAATCAAAATGCCAAAATTACTATTGAAAAATCAAGGAAAGTCACTAACATGTTCATGCCCTTCTTCAAACATAGAGCCCTCAGCACCAAAACTAAGCTTCTTTTTTACAAGACACTTATAAGACCTGTCATGTCATATGCATTTCCAATCTGGTTCTCTATCTCTCCTACGGTAGCGCAAACACTTGAAAAATTAGAAAGAAAAATTCTTAGACTCTGCGTTGGGAAAAACTTCGAAAATCGCACCAATCGTTACTCCAACACCTTCATTTACAACACCTCCAACGTCATTCCGCTGTTGAGATACAATCTGTTACACCTGGAAAAATGTATCTCTAATTTAGAATTTTCCGAAAATGACTTAATTAAACAGGTCATTGATTCACAGATGGGGTTCACTTGGGACAACACCAGTTACTTGTCTCCTCTAGGAGTTCGCTCGCTTGTTCTGAATTCCTCAGATACATCTCCCCCCTTGTTCTACACTGAGGCCACTTCAGGCCAAAACCGTGGCTAAATTATTGCCTCTTATTTCCTCTTATCTAATATAAATTAAAAGTTAAAAATAAAAAAGATTTCAAACAAAGAATTAAAATAAGAAAAAGCATTCTGTTCACTTTATTGTTATAAAACAAACATTCAAATTCAGATCCAAAATGTCAATGATATACCATATTATGGGTGGACAGTGCTTACCTGATCTATATTCTATTCTATCAATAACTTATCTAATTAGTATTAAAATTTTCATCTATGCCTAGTATTTATATTTTAACGCCTTAACTTAAAATTCTAATTCAAAAATGTGATAATACTATGGTACAAATACTGTGATCAAAAAGAAAATCAAAAACAAGACTTATGTCCGATTTCATAAACAAACACTAAAAGCACTTTTATCTAAAAGCTTTTTAAATTTTATCAGGCCTTTAAATTTTTTCAGTTTCACCAAGCTTGAAATGGGAAATTTCAGGGATATTTTTGTTAAAATAGAGTTCTCTTCACAACCCTGTAAAAATAAAACCCCTTTTTTCTTTCTATTAAGCGAATTGTGTGAGAAAAAATGAGAAAGCATTATATGTTGAAATAAATGACAAGAATCGCAAAATACAACAATGTAAACTTCAAGAATCGTGTGTCGTTCAAAAATAAAATATGAAAATCTTCTTCAGATGAAGATGACCAATCTAATATTCTAATTAAAAATTAAAATCATAAAAATGATATTATAAATGCAATGTTGAATTTGTTTACCTATTCATTCTGTATCTCCAAGTATTGAGAACACAAATTTTACAAAACAAAACATCAGCTGTCAATCTGTCATATTAATTTTTTAATGACACTTTTAAAATTTAATGATCCAAAAATGGGCATTTAGTTTTAAAAGGTGTTTAAAAGCTTGTTTACTTTAAAAACGCTTGGTGAAACCAAAATATCCCATTTTACAGTTTAAAATCCTGTTAAATATATAAAAGCTGTTTATGAAATTGGGCATTAATGTTACATTATCATTAAAATATATGTAGGTATCTATTTTATATATGTATACTCTCGTATTAATTTGATTGTTCTATGTATGTAGGTACACTACACATCAACTTCTTAAAACTAATATAAAAGATTCCAAATATGTATGTATATATATTTTTTCAAATATTATAACCATCTCACTCACTTTTAACAAAATGTAATTTTTTTACCACATAGAAGAAAATATACATAAACAATAGTTTTCAGATATAAAGCATAGGTTAGTGTAGAAAAATATTTTTGAGAAAGCCAATAATATTTTAGGTATGTTCATTAAAAAAATTTCCGCTTCAGCTAACCTTCATCAACTTTTTAGAAAAAAAAATAGCATTAATAGCAGCCAATTATTTCATAGCATATTTAATTGTTCACATTGTAAAATGTCTAGAAATGTTCATATGCTACAAAATTCGTAATTTTATGCGTAAGCATAGAATATAACATTATTTTGTCAAGAAGTATGCATTTTGGCGCGTTCACCGATTTTTTTCTATTGGGTGTTCGGTTTATCCATACTTGAATAAAAAAAGTTACTTAAATCTATTTATTGCACTCATTTAGTTGGTGTTGTTTATAACCATATTGCCTATTTCTATTCCTTAAAGATGCTTTACACAAAGCAACTTATTTTTAAAACATGGTTCCCTCAAATTTTTATTCCAAAATCTAACTACAAACAAAATTCTAACTGTAACATAGTCCCTCAAAACAAAAATTGTCAGGAATATTTATGCAACAAACAAAACTAAAATTTGGTCTTGCAATTATCGAACTGCTTAAATGATGGAAATACTAATCTAATTGAGGAATTTGAACTAGCTAAAGTTGGCAATGGAACTTTAAAAGTATGCTTCTCGTAGCATTGTCTGTACAAAAAAAATACGAAGGCACCCGCCTATTGTTTCCACCTGAACTTCTAACGTCGCCAAAAAATGCTCTAAGCAAACTACAGCTGAAAAAATTGTCTGTTTTGTTGTTTTACAAAGTATTGGGTTACACTTTTGTCCATTTCCAATAATTATACTTAACCAGTTGCAGCCCATGTTGCGTTCGCTAATAATTTAAGTAAACAACATACAGCACTAATAAATCATTAAATAATATGTATTTGGTCAATTTTATTTTATTTAATATACATTAACAACATTTATTTGGATTGAAATTAAAAAGCTATACAAATCTTCCAATTTAAGACCATGTCAGCACTTCAGATTCTGTTGGTTAGGATTGTTTAGTTTTTGAACGAGGCCATGAAACATTCAAAATAAAGCATTTAGATGGGGCTGATTACTATCGGGTGATTTTTTTGAGGTTAGGATTTTCATGCATTAGTATTTGACAGATCACGTGGGATTTCAGACATGGTGTCAAAGAGAAAGATGCTCAGTATGCTTTGACATTTCATCATGAATAGACTTACTAACGAGCAACGCTTGCAAATCATTGAATTTTATTACCAAAATCAGTGTTCGGTTCGAAATGTGTTTCGCGCTTTACGCAAATTTTATGCGTTTTTTTTTTAAAAAAAGTTCTCAAGCTCTTAAAAAATCACCCATTATGTATTTATTGTCCTCCATTGAAAAGAGGACATTGTTTAATATAATGGGTGATTTTTTAAGAGCTTGAGAACTTTTTAAAAAAAAAAAACGCATAAAATTTGCGTAAAGCGCGAAACACATTTCGAACCGAACACTGATTTTGGTAATAAAATTCAATGATTTGCAAGCGTTGCTCGTTAGTAAGTCTATTCATGATGAAATGTCAAAGCATACTGAGCATCTTTCTCTTTGACACCATGTCTGAAATCCCGCGTGATCTGTCAAATACTAATGCATGAAAATCCTAACCTCAAAAAAATCACCCGTTATAATGTGTGGCGACTTAGCTCCAGCAACAGCGCCTCTAACACTGAGTGCTAAAAACAAAGTATCTTTAACGTTCATTGTATCTCTTCTTCCAACCATCTATTCATTTCACTCTATGTAATTGAATCTATTACCTTTTTTACATTTTGTTCTTAGTTCTGTTTCAATCCGTTATTCGCAAAAAAACTGTCGCTTGGTTTAAAAGTCTGTCCAGCTAAGAAATTCTTTTTGGTTAATAAATTGTTTTAAATATATTTGTATGTCTAGTTATTTATCTTTGACTACAATTTGGTGACCCCGACGTGATCGTCAAAACATTGAACAATAATTTAAAAACTTAAAGAATTAACAAACATGAGCATAACTCACACGCCACCGAAAAACACAAAGTCTAGCCCAAAGAAACGCGACAATGAAGATGAGGAGCAGGCTAAGTCAAATGCCTTAAGCTCCATAGACGCTGTCACAAACATCAGATTACCCACATTCTGGAAATCTCAACCAGAACTCTGGTTCCTACAAGTTGAGGCAAAATTCCGTTCCAAAGGCATAAGGAGCGACAATGCAAAATTCGATGTTATCATAAGTTGCCTCGAGTCAGACGTGCTGCTTCACATTTCTGATGTCGTTCGTGCTCCACCAGAAAAAGATAAGTATGAATATCTCAAAACGAACTTAATAAAGCGCCTGTCTGATTCCAGAGAAAAGCAATTGCATAAGCTTTTGACAGACCTCGAATTGGGGGACAAAAAGCCAACTCAACTCCTACGTGAGATGCGCGAGTTGGCAGCAGAATCCGTAGGGATGAATTTTTATACTCCTTGTGGATGAACACAATGCCAACAAGCGTTCGTGGTCTATTGTCTGTTTCCGGCAAGTCTGACCTCAACACTCTGTCAGAAGTGGCAGACAGAATTATGGAAAATACTTCCAACGGGTATGTCATGGCAACGAACCCGAGTCCATCCCGTCAAACAAATCTTCAGCTGGAACAAAAAATCGACAAGCTAGAGAAGATGATAGCCAGTCTCATGCAAGAAGTAGGAGCAACTTCATCCAATAACTCGACTAAGCTTCAACACCGACCTCGCTCACGTACACCTAAGAGCAATAAAGTATGCTTTTATCACAAGAAGTTTGGAAAAGAAGCACGTTGCTGCACACTTCCTTACTCCTTCACAACTCACAACCAGGAAAACTAGTCGAGCTGTCGTCCCATGAACCTGCGGGCGACAGCACCATCAACCCATTAATCTCAGCAGGCAACAACATCAGCAATTCTCTTCAAGAAGTCCGACTCCAGGTGTACGACAAGCAAACACATGTCAAATATCTCATCGACTCAGGTTCAGTCATCTCAGTTCTTCCTCGCAAGTACTTGTCTGGAAAATGTGTTCCTAGTGCATTCAAATTATATGCTGCAAACAACACTGCGATTAATACCTTCGGAGATAAAAACATAATTGTTGACCTGGGACTTCGGCGGGAATTCAGATGGTCTTTCTTGGTTGCAGACGTCACCACGCCTATCATTGGGGCTGATTTTGTAGCCCACTATGGTCTCATCGTGGATTTGAAACATCGAAAAATCTACGACTCATTAACCACTCTGGTAAGCAAAGGACTCCTGCAGGAAACAAACACCTTTGGCATCTCAACAATCGACACCAAAAGAGATTTCGATGGTATTTTAAGTCAATTCATCAGCATTACCAAACCTCAAGCCATTCCAATTAGTACGCCACCAGACTACAGCAGTGTATTTCATTACATAATCACCACCGGACATCCCATAGCTGAACGCCCACGGAAACTTTCCGGCGAGAAACTTCGGGCCGCAAAAGCCGAAATTGAAGTTCTCCTTCAACAAGGAATTATTCGCCCGTCCAGCAGCCCATGGGCTAGTCCAATCCACCTGGTAAAGAAAAAAAGTGGTGATTGGAGACTCTGTGGTGATTTTAGGAAGCTAAACTCTCAAACTGTGCCGGATCGTTATCCACCACCATTCATCCAAGACGTTTTCGAGAAGCTCCATGGAAAAACCATCTTTTCAACTCTGGACCTGGCACGAGCCTATCATCAAATTCCGATGTTTGCTGAGGACATACAAAAAACGGCCATAACAACACCGTTTGGACGTTTTCATGCCATTCGGCTTAAAAAATGCCTCGCAAACCTGCCAACGTCTCATAGATTCAATATTTCGAGGAATGGATTATGTGTTCTGTTACATAGATGACATTTTGATTATGTCTGAGTCAGAAGAACAACATAAAACGCATCTAAAAGCAGTGCTACAGAAGCTTAAAGACCACAACTTGCTAATCAATTCCACCAAATGCTGTTTGGGCCAATCGAATATAAACTTCCTTGGCTATAACATTACCAGTGAAGGTTACCAACCTCCAAAAAACCGTGTCGAAGCAATAATTGATTTTCCCCAGCCAGAAACCGTTCAAGATCTTCGACGATTCTTGGGAATGCTCAATTATTATCGCCGTTCCGCTCAACCAGTACCTGCAAAAATCTATCAAAAACGATAAGAGGAAAATTGTTTGGACCCCAGAAACTTCGGAGGCTTTCCAGAATTGCAAAAGTAGTATCGCTAATGCAACACTTTCATCCTTCATTTCACCACACGCTCCACTGGCGCTAATCACAGATGCATCCGATGTGGCCATCGGAGCTGCATAAGAACAATTTGAAGATGAAATTTGGAAGCCGATTGGATTCTTTTCCAGAAGATTAAGCAAAACCGAAAAAAACTACAGCACGTACGATAGAGAACTATTAGGAATTTTCGCAGCCTGCAAACACTTTCAACACATACTGGATTGTCATCACTTCGTCATCAAAACGGATCATAAACCGCTCACATATGCTTTTGCCCAACGCCCAGATAAAGCATCACCAAGACAACTAAGACAATTAGATTTCGTTTCACAGTTTTCAACTGAAATAGTTCACCTGAAAGGAGATCAAAATCTCGTAGCAGATGCCCTTTCACGAATTTGTGCAATCAAAATGCCAACAATTCTTAGTCCAGAGACGATTCAGCACGAGCAAATCCTTGACGAAGAACTCAACAACATTTTGAAAGGAGAAACATCTCTGAAACTTCAGAAGCTCACAATAGACAACGACATCAGTATATATTGATATCTCAACTGGCTTCATCCGTCCATTCATTCCAGCTCCACTTCGACGAACAGCTTTCAATGTGATACATGGTTTAGCACACCCCAGCGGTAGAACAACTTGCAGACAACTTCGAGAAAAATATGTCTGGCCAAATCTACGGAAAGACGCTCTCGAATGGTCGAGAAACTGTGTTCCATGTCAACGTGCAAAAATTCAGAGGCAACACATCAAGCTAATTTCCAAAAAGATAGACGTCCCGGACAAAAGATTTAATCACCTACATCTGGATATAATTCACATGCCAGAGGTAAGAGGTTTTAAATATTGTTTAACAATCATAGATCGCTTTTCGAGATTTCCAATGGCAATTCCATTAAAAAACATTGCTGCCGAAACAGTTACATCAGCCTTTTTCAATAACTGGGTTTGTTTATTTGGAACACCCATGCAATTAACAACAGACCAAGGTTCTCAATTTGAAAGTGCTTTATTTGCTGCAATGGCAAACACCATTAGTGCCAAGCGCATCCGAACTACTGCTTACCATCCGGCCGCAAACGGAATGGTTGAACGTTGGCACAGGACACTTAAGGCTGCATTAATGTGCAGTCCAGCTATTCCATGGATCGACCTACTTCCATCAGTGCTACTTGGACTTCGCACAGCATTCAAGGAAGACATCGGTGCTTCACCAGCAGAAATGATATTTGGTACTCCACTACGCATTCCTGGAGATTTTTTCATTTGCACAGATGAACCAGCTGACGCAGAACTATTCCTAGAAAAACACAGAGAATATATGAGAACAATTCGGCCAAGTCCCTTAAGACATCATACAAAACCAAAAATGTTTTTGCTTAAGAACATCAATGACTGCACACACGTTTTTCTTCGTCATGATGAGGTCAAACCTCCACTCAGAGCACCATACTCTGGTCCATATCTGGTGAAGAAGCGTATCGACGATCGGAGATTTTTAATAAACATCGATGGAGACGATAAAGTCATATCTGTTGAAAGATTGAAACCAGCATTTGTCGTACAATCAGACTCAGATTATTCTTCTTCACAACAACAGCCAGCTGATTCAAGAACCTACAGCAACAAAAAAGTAACTTATAATTCTGTAAATTCAATGACGTTTCTGGAGGGGGAGTAACTTTGGCGACTTAGCTCCAGCAACAGCGCCTCTAACACTGAGTGCTAAAAACAAAGTATCTATAACCATAGAGGAAATATATTATCTAGAGTCCCGACCGGTACCCGTCCTACCTGAAAAACCCTCAAAATTTATTCGAGGTGAACTCTCTCAAATTCCGTATCGGCGAATACATGTGAGTGGTGGAAAAAAGGCAAAATGTCAGATTGAATTCTTGTCAAAAATGACAGTTCCACAATTTCGATTTCAAAAACAAAACATTCAATTTGAGATTCTACAAGTAAGTTTTTGTAAATTATTTTGTTTTGTCTAAACATTTAACAGAATTTATTCCTTTTCAGATCAAAAACAAGTGCATTTAATTGAAAAAACGATAGACCAGGAACCAGAAAAAAACAATGAGACTTAACTCTACTCGGAGCTCAAGTAGGTACGTTTAAAAAAAAGAATATCGTAAACAAAAAAATATTTATGTTGCTTTGTTTCAGCTATGGATTGCTCCAATAATATACTTTACTACCAACTCAAGAAGATGTAAATAAGAATTAAAATCGACTTTATTAGCATCTCCTTAGTGTTTTCATTTAGGGTGCTGCCGATTACAAACCATGATACAGAAAGCAATTTCTCTCAAGAAATTTGGAAGGTTTGCTCAAAACAAGGGCGCTAGTCCCCAGGTGAATTTATTTTATATTATATTTCTCTTAATATCAATGTTTTTAACCACAGACTCGCCTTTATTTGTAAATAGTTATTCGAAGCCTGTTGAAGTAAAGTATACATATATATTTCTACACTCAATTGCTGCTGTATCATGATCGTTAAGATCTGTCTCAGCGGCTATGGTGGGCGCAGGTGTTGACGATAGAGGTGTCAATGTCTCTGCCAATAGTAAGATTCATGGAATGCAACAACACCATCAGAATCACGAATTCAATTCCGAATTAGCGAACATCCTCAGCTACAGCTATGTCATCGACTTTGTGAAATTCAATTCAATGGTGCAAGGGAAAGCACCGACCGCCCAGTTTTGGAATGACTTAACAGCGGCAATAGCAACGGCAGAGTATGCAGGCAAATCAGGTAAGTTCATTCATTTACTTACGAGTAATCTTAACACGGATATTTTAAATTCTATGGTTCTTTAGGATTTCCAACGTCCTTTGCCCATTCATCAGCTGCCAAGAAGTATGGTACAAGCCGACCAAAAAAAAACGACTCTTGCAGCTGCAACTAAAGCAACATCTTCTGGTTTCATTGAGTGCAACAGCACATGAGGTTCGGTTGTGTAAGTACAAATCGAAACAATTATATCGTGATTAACTTGCTTAATCTTCACCTTCTAGATCTAAATCGATGCTTGTAACGCCAAATATCTCACTAAAGAACGGCAGGCGGACACTGCTGACCGAGTCATCGGCTACTGCGGCCACTTAGGCCGACGCAGACCACGTAGATGATGAAATGAATGTCGACATTGAAGCAACCTGCTGGGAGAACACCTCCTAAATGACGGGAATCAAAAATCATTGGTAAGTCTTTTGAGTAATGAAAATCTAATCATTTTCGTATGTACTATTTTAGAATTTTCTTATATAGACAGAAAAAATAGAAGCCGAATTCCTAAATACACAATGCTTATTGAATCACCAAAAGAACTAACTGGAATCACTTAGAAGACCATCGACACGGGAACTGTCCAAATGAAGTTTTAAGAATTTCCCACAACCTTCACCTGCCGAAAATTTCCAAAAATAATACAACCGGAAATTGTGCATTTATGACATGGTCCGATTGGGATTTTGGAATTTGCCTCGCAAAAGAATGTCACAAACGACTTGCCACAATTTTTTAATCAACGGATCGAATTACCAGCGGGAGTTTTATAATTATAAACCAATCAACTTGCAACAATTTAATTGTGCGTCCATTAACCAGAAGGCTTATAATGGCAAGACTACTTCAAAGTAAGCTTCACATAAACCACAAACTTTGTAAGTACTACATAATTGATGTGTTTTTTTTTCAGCAACGAAACGAAGCGGTATTGCAACAAATCCTGAAGTGAAGATGATTATAGTCGACGACATGTTTTAAATCTCATCCGTTAATAATCAAGGTTCGCGGCGCAGCTAGTTTTTATATAAATTTGTTATTTTTTTTTTCAAAATTGTATGTAATTTAGTATAATTTTGTTTTAAATTCAACGCTAATAATGCATTTTCACTTAAAAAACAATAACTGGATGTTCAAATGTAACTTCTTAGTTTTTGAGTAAATAAAAAACATATTAAATGTACTTTTTTCAAAGAAAAATACTTCTTTCTGGTTTTCCCAAATTTGATCTGCTCAGGTCAATTATTATAGTGGATTATATGTACCTTTTTTATTTTTTGTTTCGTTTTTAGCAAATAATAATAAGAAACAAATAAGCTGTTTTAAGTAGATTTTATTTTTTTATTCAGACATGTTTAATTTAACAAAATTAAAAACTAGGTATTTTTAATCATATTCCTATGTTTTGGTTCATCACGTTGGTATGTATTTCTTTGTGATTTCATGTGGCCAATAGCATTAGTCAGAAACTCGTTCTTTTGAGAGGATTAAGATATCCTGACTTCGAACCTCACCTTCAAAATTTTCTATTACATCAGGTTTTTAAAACCGGTAAAGCATGACGTATCTCTTAACTTTAAATTGCAAGATGATTTTGCAAAGTACATATCTTTGCTTTTAGCTCCAGTTCAAATCATTTTGCTATTTCACTTTGTTTTCGTAATTTCTTATTAGTTATGAAAGACTCTTGACTTTACCTGAAGTTTTGAAAAAACTAGATTGTAATTTAAATACTTCGTTTAGTTTTTGATGCTGATTAAGAATCCCAACTCCGATTTTATTTTATTTTATATTTTATTATTTATTTTTGTACTTATTTCAATATATTGATGTTGATGTTATAATCTTATGTTAATGTTATAATCTTAAGACTATAAATTCGTTATAGGAAATAGTAACAAATTGTAAAAGAAGAAAATATTGAAGGAAGATATTATAGAAAACAACTATTTCATGAAATTGATAGCATCGAAAAGCCTTTTATATATGTATATAATTGCTTTCAAATTACAAGCAAAATAATATCTCAAGAGCGTAAATTGATAGAGTAATTCTGGATTCGGGTTTGAATTGAAGATGTTGACGGCATCGAAAGCAATAAATCATGAATGAAGAAAGGTATTTCAATTGAATCCCAGAGACCTACAATTTAAATTAGAAAAAGCAAAAATTAATATAGTTCTTATTTTATTATTAATAAACACATCCTCACCAACTACATCACAGAGTTCGCCAAAAAATTTAAAATGAAGGTATTCAAATGTGAATTTCTGCAAAAAAGAACATAGTGAAACAGATCAATTGGCCAATCCTCGGTGGTAGGTACTGTCTTGAAAAACTGACTGTAGATTAAATTAACTATTGTTCACATCATGAGGAAGGACTTGCATACATTTCAATCTATCGCCTATCCGTAGCTGGCTGAAAGAAGCGCTTTGCATTGCACAGATGGTGACACATGACGTGAATGTGCTACTGCTATCAAACGCTGCAATTGATTCAACTTGTATTTGTTCAAGTTGGCTTGGCTATGAATGACCACCAAGTAAACTACAACTACATAGCAACTCTCGACTTGTATACCCATCTCGACAAATGAAGCATGTCAGAATTCAGATAGGTTTCATAGCAAACCTTTCAGTCTTCTGCGACATCGACCCCTTCGCTGTAATCGGCCCTTCTCATTCCATCAGAAATGAGCGATTTGCATTCCAGGAACAAAGTCTTGTTGAGAAGTGTAATTTTAACTAAAAAACAAAACAAAACAATATTCATATAATTTGTGTTTAAAATTAATGTGACGAACAGATTTACCTTGAATTTGTACCTCTTCGCTCCAGAATAAATATGTCGGCGTTGCTGGCTTCCTACTCGGGGGATTTCACTTTTCTTGTTGCATCATTATCCTTGGTTTCTTCTTTATCTGAGGATTAAATTAAATTAATTATATATTTTTATGTCAATAAATTAATATTTCTGTTTTACCTTCATTTGCATTATTGAATATAAATTTTGTTTTGTTTACATTTTCGCAGAATTGTCAAAATACTCACCTCGCTGTTAATATGTCAAAACTCACTTAACTCAAATTGGGCCACGTTCGTATTGCAGTTTTAGGGTGCGCCTATACTTTCAGCACGATTTTTTCTGTTTTTAGCGAAATTTTTTATAAAAACCATAGAATTTGTGTGCCAAAAGCAGTCAAATATTATTTTTAGCACAGTTTTCACTAAAAATAAGTTGCAAAATTAATTTTTCTTAAAATATTGCATTCATTTTTCAATTTTTGAATTCAACGGATCTCTTTTTTGAACGGCTGAGTTCACCTCAAATTGTTTTACCCCTAATTGTGCACACTTCACCAAAAGCCCATAACAACTACATAGAATCTGGATTTTCCCATAAGAAATGCACGGGAGAACTAACACATGCTTATGCTAATGGGCAAAATTCTCTCAATTTAGTTTGTAGGCCGAAAGAGAGCAAACCCATTAAGTCGGGACTCTAGATAATTATATTTCCTCTATGTCTATAACGTTCATTGTATCTCTTCTTCCAACCATCTATTCATTTCACTCTATGTAATTGAATCTATTACCTTTTTTACATTTTGTTCTTAGTTCTGTTTATAGAGGAAATATATTATCTAGAGTCCCGACTTAATGGGTTTGCTCTCTTTCGGCCTACAAGCTAAATTGAGAGGATTTTGTCCATAAGGATAAGAATGTGTTAGTTGTCCCGTGCATTTCTTATGGGAAAAAGCCATTATGAATGTAGTTGTTATGGAATTTGTGCCCATATTGCTCAGCCGTGGGATAAAAAACTGTGAGGTGAACTCAGCCGTTCAAAAAAGAGATCCGTTGAATTCAAAAAATGAAAAATTAATGCAATATTTAAAGAAAAATTAATTTTGCAACTTCCTTTCAGTGAAAACTGTACTAAAAATAATATTTGACTGCTTTTGGCAAACAAATTCTATGATTTTTATGAACATTTTTGATAAAAACAGAAAAAATCATGCAGAAAGTATAGGCGCACCATAGAACTACAATGCGAACGTGGCCTAATTTGAAATTAACCCAGTTTTGACAGATTTACAGCGAGGTGAGTATTTTGACAATTCTACGAAAATGTAAACAAAACAAAATTAATTCCCAGTAATGCAAACGAAGGTAAAACAATTTAAATACAAAATATTAATTTATTGAAATAAAAATATATAATGAATTTGCACCTAATTTAATCCTCAGATAAGAAGAAACCAAGGAGAATGTTGCAACAGGAAAAGTGGAATCTCCCGAGAAGGAAGCCAGCAACGCCGACGTATTTATTCTGGAGGGAAGAGGTACAAATTCAAGGTAAGTGTGTTCATTACGTTAATTTTAAACTCAAATTATATGAATATTATTTTGTTTTTTTTTAGTTAAAATTACACTTGTGAACAAGATTTTTTTCCTGGCTCTAATCCGATGGATTCTTATGTCCTCATTTTTAATCAAATATCGTCTGGCTATCTGCTATCGTGAGCTGAATGACTCCAATTTGGCTATTTCGACATTGCAATCGATTCCGAGTAAGTCTAGACTTCCAAAGATAAACATGCTTCTACCAAAGCTACAACATCGACAGTCAAGAAATCCATTGGAGGCTATTGCCTCTTACAAAGATGTACTGCGTGATTGTCCAATGGCCATGTAGACTATAAGTTCACTCTTGAAAGTCGGCGTCGATGGAATTGAAGTCAATTCGTTGGTGAATGGTAAGCAAGCAATGATTTTAAATATTTTGTGTGTTTTAAGCTTCTTTTATAATTTTATAGTGAGTTCGGCTCCAAAGAATGTTGAGTGGTTAAGTTTGTGGATAAAAGGCCATGCTCAAATGTACGTTCATAAACATCTGGATGCGTCAAAAACATTCCAATCTATTAACGACAACACAAAACTTCATCAAAACGATTATATTCTAACGTTAATTGGACAAGCTCTCTACTACAGTGGGCACCATGCTCATGCGCAGCAGTATCTAGAAACAGCACACATGATAAGTCCATATAGCACAGAACATATCATGCCATTAGCCGTGGTCTATGAGAGGAATAATAATCTAGCAGAATTGGAAAAGCTGGCTAGCCAGCAATCGAATATCAATGAATTTAGTTCGGAAAATTGGTTTGATGGTTGTTTGGTTCTGAGTTTGGCTAACTATCGTTTTGAGATATACAAAGGTCTTGCGGGTTTTTACATCGGACTAAAGTGCTTAAAAGATGCACGGACAATATGTGCATTGGCTGCACGCTATTTCAGGAACTGCCCCAGGAGCTATGTGGTAAGAATTTGTTGTTATTTTTCATTTGCATTTTACCTTAACTTACTATGGATTTCGATGAAATATAAACAGCTACTTGCCAGTACACTTTTGTACTCTTCGAATACCGTTACAAAACGCCAAGCAAAGACTTTCCTTAATCGGGCTTTAGAAATCGACCAGTTCTACTTTCCGGCCGTATCAGCGATGGCAGGGATTCTTTAATCTGAGGGAGAAACACAGGAGGCCATTAAACTGTCGAAAAAACAAGCCGCCAGCTATCCCAGTTGCAAGCTTTTCACAGTGCTAGGAGATATTTTAAGTAGCGAAAAAGATTTGGATGGTGCTCTAGAGTACTACACCATTGCTCTTAGGTTTATATAACAAAAAAAAGTGAAAATTTTTAAGGTACAAAAGTTTGTTTAATTTTTTTTTTAAGCATGGAACATCATGTGTCACCATGTGCAATGCAAAGCACTTCTTTCAGCCATCGACCGACAGGCCAAGAATTGCAATGTGTACAAGCCATTCCTCATGATTTAATCTGCAATCCACCGAGAATTGGCCAATCGTTCTGTTTCAATATATTCGCAAGCGATACAATTTGCGAGAAAATTGCAGATGAGCATCTTTCTTGTACATGTTTTGCAGAATTCTGTGATGTAGCTGGTAAGGATATTTGTATAAATAATAAAATAAGAACCATCCTAAATTTGTCTCTTTTTAATTGAAGGTCTCTTGAATTTTAATAAAATGCCTCCCAATTCATGATATATTGCTGTCGATTCCGTCAACATCTTCAATTCAAACCCGACTCGAAAATTACTCCATCAATGGTAACTGACTGTTAGATTTTTATAAACAAAAATTACTGAATGTTGAAAACAATATTTTTTATAAAATAAAATTAATTTGAATCCTTTAAGGTATTTATTTTTTTTTAACTGTCAATTCGATTTTTCTCATAATTGTACCTGGTATCAAAAACGTTATTCTTCGATGCACAAAATTGTTTTGGAGATAAAACCATTTTTAATTGGATTTTTGTTATTGGATTAATTGGATTTTTGTTCAAAAATATATTTGTTTAGTATCACTTCACAATATATGTATAACATAAAATTTAATTGAATTGTCTTGCGTTATTGATTCGTGAGATATTTAGGGTTAACCAAAATGTTCACCTTTTTTTTAAACTGCTATGGTAAAAAAAACCACCCACGCAATTTTCTTGAGAGCCCTTTCTGCATCTTTCTGCACTATTATTTGTATAACAAAATGTATTTGAAGTCGATATCTCCTCTGGTTCTTGAGCTATGGACGACGAAAAAAAACGTCGCGAACGTACGTACACCCGCACGCTCAGACATCTTTCCAAAAATCTTTTATTTCGACTCAATTTGATGACAACTTTATTTTCAGAAGTGCGATTTAACTACTCCTGGTTACTTTGAATGGGATTATGTTAGGCCATTGGTGTAAGCCAAGAAACCAGCAACTCTTGAAGCATTGGAAGTCAAAATTCAAGCCACCATTGACGACATACGGTAAAATTTAATGGAAAAAGTAGTTACTAGTTGGACTGATCGAATAAACGACGTAAATCGTAGCCTCGTCTTGTATTTATCTTGAAAGTTCACAACCTAAGTTTTCATATTAAATTAATATACATATATGATCAATAAGAGGCATTAGTTTAACGAAATTGTCACTTTTACTGTTTTTGCGAGATTCATTCTCTTGAAATTCATATTTAAATCTTAGTTCTAGAGCATCCAAAGCAATTTCACCTTAAAAAGTAGATTTCTTCAATCATAAAGATCTGGTATAGATCTAAAAAGTTTTCGTATTTCATAGATAATCAATTTAAAAAGAAATAAACACTTAACACACTTTTATGCATGTGCGTCAAAAAAATAAGATGAGATTAAAGACGAGTTTCATGTTTTCAGTTTGTTAAGCCACAAAGTGGAAACCGAAACCGCTAAAATACAATTTAGTTTTTATATATAATAAATCAATAATTTGAAATACAAGGGGTCATATTTAATAACTCAATACGATAACCAACAATTATCTCCCAGTGTGAGGTCAAGACCCTTACGACACCACCACCACCCCTGGATTCGCTATTCTTGTTGTTGGCATTACAGAAAGCTGCAGTTTTGTGTTTCTTAGTGGAAGACAATTTTCAAAAATCGAATTAGGAAGATTTGATGTTGCTATGAACCGAAGCACAGTCGAAAGCTTTTGAACGTGTCTTGAATGTTTTTAAAAGAACATTAAATTTGAGAAAAAATTTGGTGCACTGAAAAATTATTTCAAGTCATTTATCCGTTGCCTAAAATAAAAGTTAAAGCTGCAACGTTCCACGAATCAAGTCTAATACAAACATTATTTGAGCTTCATTTTTCGCTTGTTTCCTCTATCTGAATTCAAATCAAACTGACTAAATATTGTCAAATAACAATCACTTGCAAACCGATTTCTATTTAATTGAAAGGTATCAACAAAATTATGCTCGACTTACAATGGAAGAGGAGGAAACAGTTTTTCACCTTCTCTGTACTGTACATGCCCTGCTCTAGCTCAAAAACGCAAGAATTACCTAGGAGAATTCTTCTATAACGATCTCAATCATATTGACATAATCAGTCTTTCACGTTTCGTAAGGGACTCAAACTGGTTTCATTAAGCTTAGGAGGAAGCCTCAAGATTCATGTGGTATCACAATGGGCCATTAAACTGGCCTAAGTGTGTCCTATTCCATCACGGACAGCCACTTTAACCTAACATAATCTACAATGGAACCAAATGGCGCACTGCGACGTCTGTCCTCCACTTTTGTCTGTCGTGGCGGTTTTATTTTGGTTTATGAACCGGCCTTCCTAACTTCCAAGCCGCTTATTGACACTGTAGACTGTGGAATACCTCTTCTGAAAATCGGTAATCGGCTGATGAATTCGAAAGAGGATCGTAAGAAGACAAAGCTACGACGCAGAAGTGTTTGTTACCTTTTGCTGTTCATTCCGCCCTCTACCCAACCCTATACAAGGCCTTTCTTTTAATAGCATAATAATTTTATTCCCGACAGTTTTTGATTGAATTCCAAATTACAACAAAAAGTAGTATTAGTAGTTTTTTTTAAGATTTACTTTATTCTCTTTTATTGTTTGCTAGTTCTTTTTTCAGTTTTTGAGTTTTCTTATGTAATCTTACTTAAGAAAGAAATGCTCTTCAAAAGTGACTCGCTCGATCTTAATTTTTAATCATTTCAAAAAGCACGCTTTCTAAAATAAAATTTTTAAAATGCATGTGTTTTGTTTTCGTTTGGTTATTCAGAACAGAGTAAAGAGTTTAAGCGCATACCTAGGGTTATTTTGTTTTTCTTTAAATGATTCGTACATATCGATTACAGTTTTTGTTTTTCTTTTATTTGTTTGTTTTCTATTTTTTTGTTTTAACTTTTATATCGTACTCTTATTAATTAAATTTCTTTTTTCATTAATCTCTCACATATTGATGGTTTTAAGGTGAGGCTGCATTTAGTTTCTCTTTGAAGATGTTAATTGGGATACTAATACGCTATGGTGGAAAATTAACAATTACACTTTAAGCCTGGAAGGTGGACAAGAATTTCGATACGACTTCCTTGAGTTTTCCATCGACAGTTGGGGAGATTTGACCTTCAGTGGCGATTTGGTTGAGCAGGCTCTGTTCGCTGGTCTTGATGTGTTGCAAGAATTCCTTCTCGAACTTGGTGATCTTGGCGGGGTCCATTTTGTCCAAATGACCACGGACACCACAGTAGATGACAGCAACCTGTGAAAGGAGAAATCAGACATTTTAAAAGATACTCCAAATAAAAATGTATTAAAACGCACTTGATCTTCAATGGACATTGGCACATATTGTCCTTGCTTCAACAGTTCAGTAAGACGAACACCACGGTTCAACAATTGTTGGGTGGCAGCATCCAAATCTGAACCGAACTGGGCGAAGGCAGCGACCTCACGGTACTGGGCCAACTCCAACTTCATGGAACTCCATAATGGTTGTGGTCATATCGTGCATAGTTGGGTTAGTTAGCTTGAGGATCGATTGAGTGGACGTGCCAGGCTTCAGTGGCTTTTCACAACGCACAAGCAGAACGTCGGGCACATGATAGTTAGCGAACAATTGATTGCGATACTTGATTAACCCTGAATGGTACTCCGGCTTGATGGCATTGTGTTCGCATTGTCGACAACGCAGAGATCGCTTGACCCACAAACACTCCCGCTGCGGATAGAGGTTGTTCACACTGAATTGTTGTGACTATAAAGAAATTAATTTTCATTATATAAGGAAATCTCAAATGGAAGTTGACTTACTGTTTTTGATGTTGATTTTCTGTGTGAAAATCGATGGATTCAACTCGCCGACATCGTCAGTAGCTGCCGAGGGACTGATCTGAATCTGTTTGGCCTTTTGGGGATTCTTGTCGGGCCAGCCCATTTGCCTCCAAATGATTGCCACCGTTAAGCCAGTGCGATCCTTAGGAGCAAAATGAATGGATTAGTTTTAGATTTAATATTTTAATTCACCTAATTTACAGTCAAGGTTGGAAATTTTTTGGAGTCTTCCTGCAATTGTTGTCTTCTTTTTCTTGCTTCTCTTGCAGAACTACCGACTAGTAGTACTCTTTACACCTAGAAGATGAAGATTAAGCGAGTTGACTACGATATGAATGTTTCGATTCGTACTTACACAATTTATCTCCGCGCGCTTTTGTGTCGTTTTTTGAGCCGCTTGCATTTTATTTGTTGGCAGCTGATGAATTGGCCGAGTTGGTAGTTGCTGCTATTATGTATGTCGTTCCAACACCAACACTCAGCTGCTGGGAGAAGGGCGTTAGCGGTCGAATATTGCATGGCAAAACTTCCACTTGCATCATTGACTTGGTGGTGTTGTTGCTGCTAGTTTTGTTGCATTGAATGCGTTTGACCATTGGTAGAGATGGTGACACCTCCACCGTCAACGCATACAAACACAATGGGCAGTATCTGTCGTTAAAAACATTGATTATATTTTCTTAAGAGAAATATAATATATTAAAACTTGCCTGCAAATCAGCGCCTTGTTTGCTTTGTCTTCCAGATTTCTCCAGGGAAATTGCTTCCTGCATTGTGGTATATTATTGGCAGTATCTAAAATGAAAACACAAACTATAAAATAAATCGATTATTGTTGCACCTCCTTCACTGCAATTTGACTTACTTTTTATTCAATGAACTGAACTTGTATATACTTTCTTCATTATAAGGAATTTTGGTCTGAAAAATATCAAATTATATTAAATATCAAAACAATTAACAAAAACTTACTCTTCAAATCCGAAATCCATTGTTTTGTTTTGCAAAATTGATTGTCATTTTTGACAGGTCACAAAAATTCCATAAGTTTCTATTTTAGCCCAATCCTTCATTTTGTTTTTTTTCCCCCACTCACATGTATTCACCGATAGCGAATTTGAGAGAGTTCACCTCGAATTTGAGAGAGTTCACCTCGAATAAAATTTGAGGGTGTTTCAGGTAGGACGGGTACCGGTCGGGACTCTAGATAATATATTTCCTCTATGGTTCTGTTTCAATCCGTTATTTGCAAAAAAAACTGTCGCTTGGTTTAAAAGTCTGTCCAGCTAAGAAATTCTTTTTGGTTAATAAATTGTTTTAAATATATTTGTATGTCTAGTTATTTATCTTTGACTACAAATGAAGCATTTTGATGGGCCTGAGGACTAACTGCTGGAACACAATGCAAAAATCGGAGCCGCAGCCGGAGCTGGAGTCGGAATAGCTGTCGTACGTTAACAGAAAGTACGCACACAATGCGTCGTACGGCTTTTTGATGTTATTTGGTATATTTGCAGTTTACAACCACATTAAAATTCTCAGAAAATATTTTTTTGTTCACTTTTATTTCTTATTTAAATATTTTTCCACTTTTTAATTGAAAAACTATTGAAAAAAAATATAATCACCAAGTTATTCACTTCAAAAATGGAAACGTCACATGTGTCGTACGTCAAAGTTAAAAGTTGGTTAACTCTTCCGACTCCGGCTGCGGCTCCGATTCCAGTTGTGTCGCGATGTGTTCGTACATTTGTATTTACGTACATTGAATACTTTGACAGCTATTCCAGTTACGACTCCGACTCCGGCTCCGACACCATTGTGTTCCAGCAGTAAATGTGAGAATGGGTTTGGTTTTTTGCATCATTTCACGCACACTTTCTCACATTTAGTCCTCAGTAGCTTGTAGGCAAAAACACTCTATTACCAAGACCGGAATCTTTCGTACGTTTCACTCTCCAAAACCCGTTTGTTTACATTGTTGTATTTGTAATTTTGACAATTAATCCATGAATAGATGTGAGCACAAACAAAAAAAAACGATGCCGTGGGCTAGCGGCATTTTTTAAAGCAAAAACAAAATGGAGGGGTTAATAAGTTTTTTTCAGGTTTTTCTTTTTACTTTTTTTCGATGAAGAAGTCAGTTTTAAGCTTTAATTTTGCAGGAATTTCGTGGATAGTAAACCAATGTACCTTTTTGTCTTGAAAAAAGCATGTTCAACATCAGTTTATTATAATTAATTCACTAATTTACAAAAATCACTACGAAATTCTTCAAATTTCAAAATTAACCTCGGATTTTTGTATCAAAGATGCGTTCGAAGAACCATCAATTAAGGGTGCGAGCGCAATTTTTGTATTGAATTCTAATAAATTTTCGTTAATGAACGGCCCAAATATTTTTTTTGCAAGTTTAATTAATCCAAATGTATTTATAGTTTGTTTTTAATGATTTAAGCTTGCAACTATTTTTGAATTCCATTTTGATTAATAAATATTATATTTAAAAAAATAGTTATAATCGAAAAATACCTTATCCATAACATTCTTGATTGATGGAAGCATACATGTATTTGCTATCAAAAAAAACTATGCATCAAAGGAACACCAATGTTTTAAAAAAGTAATCAGAACGATTATAGCGAACCTGTTGAATAAATGCAGAGCAAATAAAATGCAAATTTTGACATATATCACAAAATGAAAACGTCTTAAAATCGTTCTGAATTCATGCACAACTAATTCAATAGAACATATTGTAATCGTCATGAATGTTTATTGTTGACGTACAGAAGTTTTTTTTTTGTAAATTTCCACAGTTTAACGCAAAATATAATTTTCATTCATTCCTTAAAAATGTTTAGTTACCAAAGTTCAAGTTTACTTATTATTGTTTGAAGGGTATGTTTAGTAAAAGTGCTGCTAAAAATGAAACAAATTAATGAGTTTTACGTACATGTTTACGTATACATAAACAATAGTTTTCAGGTATAAAGCAGAGGTTAGCGTAGAAAAATATTTTTGAGAAAGCCAATAATATTTTAAATATGTTCATTAAAGAAATTTCCGCTTCGGCTAACCTTCAACTTTTTAGAAAAAAAAATTAGAATTAATAGCAGCCAATTATTTCATAGCATAATCAATTTTTCAGATTGTAAAATGTCTAGAAATTTTCATACGCTACAAAATTCGTAATTTTATGCGTAAACATGGAAGATAACATTATTTAGTCAAGAAGTATGGATTTTGGCGCGTATATCGGTTTTTTTCTATTGGGTGTTTTTTTTTTTTTTTTTTTTATTTGAATTTATTAGTTTCAAAGAAACTCTTAATACAATTTACAAATTTAATTATAATAAACTATTATACAGTATTAATTTTAGACGTGATTTTACAATATTTAGATTTGTCAAATTTTTGATTTCACTAGGAAGTAGATTAAATAGTTGCAGGCCTTTGAAAAATACGTTGTTTTGAGTATTACTCCTCCTATAAAGTGGTAGTCGAAAGTCACCAAGATTCCGAAGTGCGTATCTGTCACAGGTAATATATTGAACATTATTCTGTAAATAAGCAGGATAAAGGTTTAATTTTATTTTAAAAATCATTATTAAAACATTAAATTTAAGACGTTGAGTAACATTCAACCATCTCAAAGACTGTAGCATATCTCCAATTGCAGTTAATCTGCCACATTTTAAAATAACCCTCATCGCTCGATTTTGAAGGATTTGAAGTTTATTTTGATTTTGAATTGTGCACATATACATTATAGATGAACAATAATTGAAATGCGGAAATATTGTAGTGTTATATATTGTTAAAGCACAGTTTTTTGTAATATATTGTCTTATCCTCGAAATGAAGCCTATCTTTTGTGAGATTTTTGAACACAATTTTGATACATGAAAATCAAATTTTAGTTTGTTATCGATGTATACACCTAGATACTTTATTTCGTTTACACATTCTAGTACTTCATTGTTTATTTGGATGTTCAAACTCAAATTGTCCCCGTTTATGCACATATATTTAGTCTTTCGAGTGTTAACCATAAGTTTGTTCATACATAGCCAGTTATACATTGCATCAAGCTCTTGCTGAAGTATAGTTTCACAAGCACTAATACAACTACCACTAATATAAATTAAAGTATCATCAGCAAATAAACATACTTTAGAACTTGTTAAGGCATTCCCAATATCATTGATATACAGGAGAAATAACAAAACACCCAGCACTGATCCTTGAGGAACACCAATAGGAATTTGTTTGGTGCTGGAATAGACATCATTCACTCTTACTCTTTGCATCCTATCTAATAGGTAACTCTTAAACCAACAAAGCTCCTTTTCACGGATTCCATATTTGTAAAGCTTTTTTATTAATATTTCTCTGTCTATGGTTTCAAACGCTCTTTTGAGGTCTAAGAAAACTGCCAAGATAGTATTTCCCTTTTCCATTTCCTTTTTCCATTCATCTATAACGAAACTAATAGAGGTTTCACATGAATGCGCCCTTCGAAAACCAGACTGTTCCGCACATAGTATTCCCTTTTCTTCAATAAAAGTGGTTAGCTGTTTACAGACTATGACTTCCAGTATCTTCTCATATGTAGGTAACATATTTATTGGTCTCCAATCCTCTGGATTTTTAGCGTTTTTTACCTTTTCTACTGGCACAATATCTGCAACCTTCCAACTCTCAGGAAATGATCCTTCATTTAGCGATAAATTAATTATTTTAAGTAGTGAAGGAAAAAGTATGTCTTTACAATCAAGGATTATCTTACAATTTAAACCGAAGCTGTCATTTTTTGTGTTCATCGATTTTACTGTCGTTTCAAGTATTTGAGAATCAATTTGCTGAAACTTAAACTCATCCTCATAAAATGGAAAATTATCAGTATACGGAACAATTGGAATTTTACTGTTTATTTCTAAAACACTTTCAATAAAGAAGGTATTCAAATTATTAGCTATTTCAAGATCATTTTTTAAAGTTTTACTGTTAATTTCCAAGTTATTGAAAGCACTTTTTTGTTCTTTAAATATCTGATTCTTCAATGTTCGCCACATACCCTTTTGATCGCCCGCTTTTTCAATTATTTTGGATTCAATATAGATTCTTTTCTCAATACGATAACCAACAATTATCTCCCAGTGTGAGGTCAAGACCCTTACGACACCACCACCACCCCTGGATTCGCTATTCTTGTTGTTGGCATTACAGAAAGCTGCAGTTTTGTGTTTCTTAGTGGAAGACAATTTTCAAAAATCGAATTAGGAAGATTTGATGTTGCTATGAACCGAAGCACAGTCGAAAGCTTTTGAACGTGTCTTGAATGTTTTTAAAAGAACATTAAATTTGAGAAAAAATTTGGTGCACTGAAAAATTATTTCAAGTCATTTATCCGTTGCCTAAAATAAAAGTTAAAGCTGCAACGTTCCACGAATCAAGTCTAATACAAACATTATTTGAGCTTCATTTTTCGCTTGTTTCCTCTATCTGAATTCAAATCAAACTGACTAAATATTGTCAAATAACAATCACTTGCAAACCGATTTCTATTTAATTGAAAGGTATCAACAAAATTATGCTCGACTTACAATGGAAGAGGAGGAAACAGTTTTTCACCTTCTCTGTACTGTACATGCCCTGCTCTAGCTCAAAAACGCAAGAATTACCTAGGAGAATTCTTCTATAACGATCTCAATCATATTGACATAATCAGTCTTTCACGTTTCGTAAGGGACTCAAACTGGTTTCATTAAGCTTAGGAGGAAGCCTCAAGATTCATGTGGTATCACAATGGGCCATTAAACTGGCCTAAGTGTGTCCTATTCCATCACGGACAGCCACTTTAACCTAACATAATCTACAATGGAACCAAATGGCGCACTGCGACGTCTGTCCTCCACTTTTGTCTGTCGTGGCGGTTTTATTTTGGTTTATGAACCGGCCTTCCTAACTTCCAAGCCGCTTATTGACACTGTAGACTGTGGAATACCTCTTCTGAAAATCGGTAATCGGCTGATGAATTCGAAAGAGGATCGTAAGAAGACAAAGCTACGACGCAGAAGTGTTTGTTACCTTTTGCTGTTCATTCCGCCCTCTACCCAACCCTATACAAGGCCTTTCTTTTAATAGCATAATAATTTTATTCCCGACAGTTTTTGATTGAATTCCAAATTACAACAAAAAGTAGTATTAGTAGTTTTTTTTAAGATTTACTTTATTCTCTTTTATTGTTTGCTAGTTCTTTTTTCAGTTTTTGAGTTTTCTTATGTAATCTTACTTAAGAAAGAAATGCTCTTCAAAAGTGACTCGCTCGATCTTAATTTTTAATCATTTCAAAAAGCACGCTTTCTAAAATAAAATTTTAAAAATGCATGTGTTTTGTTTTCGTTTGGTTATTCAGAACAGAGTAAAGAGTTTAAGCGCATACCTAGGGTTATTTTTTTTTTCTTTAAATGATTCGTACATATCGATTACAGTTTTTGTTTTTCTTTTATTTGTTTGTTTTCTATTTTTTTGTTTTAACTTTTATATCGTACTCTTATTAATTAAATTTCTTTTTTCATTAATCTCTCACATATTGATGGTTTTAAGGTGAGGCTGCATTTAGTTTCTCTTTGAAAATGTTAATTGGGATACTAATACGCTATGGTGGAAAATTAACAATTACACTTTAAGCCTGGAAGGTGGACAAGAATTTCGATACGACTTCCTTGAGTTTTCCATCGACAGTTGGGGAGATTTGACCTTCAGTGGCGATTTGGTTGAGCAGGCTCTGTTCGCTGGTCTTGATGTGTTGCAAGAATTCCTTCTCGAACTTGGTGATCTTGGCGGGGTCCATTTTGTCCAAATGACCACGGACACCACAGTAGATGACAGCAACCTGTGAAAGGAGAAATCAGACATTTTAAAAGATACTCCAAATAAAAATGTATTAAAACGCACTTGATCTTCAATGGACATTGGCACATATTGTCCTTGCTTCAACAGTTCAGTAAGACGAACACCACGGTTCAACAATTGTTGGGTGGCAGCATCCAAATCTGAACCGAACTGGGCGAAGGCACCGACCTCACGGTACTGGGCCAACTCCAACTTCATGGAACTCCATAATGGTTGTGGTCATATCGTGCATAGTTGGGTTAGTTAGCTTGAGGATCGATTGAGTGGACGTGCCAGGCTTCAGTGGCTTTTCACAACGCACAAGCAGAACGTCGGGCACATGATAGTTAGCGAACAATTGATTGCGATACTTGATTAACCCTGAATGGTACTCCGGCTTGATGGCATTGTGTTCGCATTGTCGACAACGCAGAGATCGCTTGACCCACAAACACTCCCGCTGCGGATAGAGGTTGTTCACACTGAATTGTTGTGACTATAAAGAAATTAATTTTCATTATATAAGGAAATCTCAAATGGAAGTTGACTTACTGTTTTTGATGTTGATTTTCTGTGTGAAAATCGATGGATTCAACTCGCCGACATCGTCAGTAGCTGCCGAGGGACTGATCTGAATCTGTTTGGCCTTTTGGGGATTCTTGTCGGGCCAGCCCATTTGCCTCCAAATGATTGCCACCGTTAAGCCAGTGCGATCCTTAGGAGCAAAATGAATGGATTAGTTTTAGATTTAATATTTTAATTCACCTAATTTACAGTCAAGGTTGGAAATTTTTTGGAGTCTTCCTGCAATTGTTGTCTTCTTTTTCTTGCTTCTCTTGCAGAACTACCGACTAGTAGTACTCTTTACACCTAGAAGATGAAGATTAAGCGAGTTGACTACGATATGAATGTTTCGATTCGTACTTACACAATTTATCTCCGCGCGCTTTTGTGTCGTTTTTTGAGCCGCTTGCATTTTATTTGTTGGCAGCTGATGAATTGGCCGAGTTGGTAGTTGCTGCTATTATGTATGTCGTTCCAACACCAACACTCAGCTGCTGGGAGAAGGGCGTTAGCGGTCGAATATTGCATGGCAAAACTTCCACTTGCATCATTGACTTGGTGGTGTTGTTGCTGCTAGTTTTGTTGCATTGAATGCGTTTGACCATTGGTAGAGATGGTGACACCTCCACCGTCAACGCATACAAACACAATGGGCAGTATCTGTCGTTAAAAACATTGATTATATTTTCTTAAGAGAAATATAATATATTAAAACTTGCCTGCAAATCAGCGCCTTGTTTGCTTTGTCTTCCAGATTTCTCCAGGGAAATTGCTTCCTGCATTGTGGTATATTATTGGCAGTATCTAAAATGAAAACACAAACTATAAAATAAATCGATTATTGTTGCACCTCCTTCACTGCAATTTGACTTACTTTTTATTCAATGAACTGAACTTGTATATACTTTCTTCATTATAAGGAATTTTGGTCTGAAAAATATCAAATTATATTAAATATCAAAACAATTAACAAAAACTTACTCTTCAAATCCGAAATCCATTGTTTTGTTTTGCAAAATTGATTGTCATTTTTGACAGGTCACAAAAATTCCATAAGTTTCTATTTTAGCCCAATCCTTCATTTTGTTTTTTTTCCCCCACTCACATGTATTCACCGATAGCGAATTTGAGAGAGTTCACCTCGAATTTGAGAGAGTTCACCTCGAATAAAATTTGAGGGTGTTTCAGGTAGGACGGGTACCGGTCGGGACTCTAGATAATATATTTCCTCTATGGTTCTGTTTCAATCCGTTATTTGCAAAAAAAACTGTCGCTTGGTTTAAAAGTCTGTCCAGCTAAGAAATTCTTTTTGGTTAATAAATTGTTTTAAATATATTTGTATGTCTAGTTATTTATCTTTGACTACAAATGAAGCATTTTGATGGGCCTGAGGACTAACTGCTGGAACACAATGCAAAAATCGGAGCCGCAGCCGGAGCTGGAGTCGGAATAGCTGTCGTACGTTAACAGAAAGTACGCACACAATGCGTCGTACGGCTTTTTGATGTTATTTGGTATATTTGCAGTTTACAACCACATTAAAATTCTCAGAAAATATTTTTTTGTTCACTTTTATTTCTTATTTAAATATTTTTCCACTTTTTAATTGAAAAACTATTGAAAAAAAATATAATCACCAAGTTATTCACTTCAAAAATGGAAACGTCACATGTGTCGTACGTCAAAGTTAAAAGTTGGTTAACTCTTCCGACTCCGGCTGCGGCTCCGATTCCAGTTGTGTCGCGATGTGTTCGTACATTTGTATTTGCGTACATTGAATACTTTGACAGCTATTCCAGTTACGACTCCGACTCCGGCTCCGACACCATTGTGTTCCAGCAGTAAATGTGAGAATGGGTTTGGTTTTTTGCATCATTTCACGCACACTTTCTCACATTTAGTCCTCAGTAGCTTGTAGGCAAAAACACTCTATTACCAAGACCGGAATCTTTCGTACGTTTCACTCTCCAAAACCCGTTTGTTTACATTGTTGTATTTGTAATTTTGACAATTAATCCATGAATAGATGTGAGCACAAACAAAAAAAAACGATGCCGTGGGCTAGCGGCATTTTTTAAAGCAAAAACAAAATGGAGGGGTTAATAAGTTTTTTTAAGGTTTTTCTTTTTACTTTTTTTCGATGAAGAAGTCAGTTTTAAGCTTTAATTTTGCAGGAATTTCGTGGATAGTAAACCAATGTACCTTTTTGTCTTGAAAAAAGCATGTTCAACATCAGTTTATTATAATTAATTCACTAATTTACAAAAATCACTACGAAATTCTTCAAATTTCAAAATTAACCTCGGATTTTTGTATCAAAGATGCGTTCGAAGAACCATCTTTTAAGGGTGCGAGCGCAATTTTTGTATTGAATTCTAATAAATTTTCGTTAATGAACGGCCCAAATATTTTTTTTGCAAGTTTAATTAATCTAAATGTATTTATAGTTTGTTTTTAATGATTTAAGCTTGCAACTATTTTTGAATTCCATTTTGATTAATAAATATTATATTTAAAAAAATAGTTATAATCGAAAAATACCTTATCCATAACATTCTTGATTGATGGAAGCATACATGTATTTGCTATCAAAAAAAACTATGCATCAAAGGAACACCAATGTTTTAAAAAAGTAATCAGAACGATTATAGCGAACCTGTTGAATAAATGCAGAGCAAATAAAATGCAAATTTTGACATATATCACAAAATGAAAACGTCTTAAAATCGTTCTGAATTCATGCACAACTAATTCAATAGAACATATTGTAATCGTCATGAATGTTTATTGTTGACGTACAGAAGTTTTTTTTTTGTAAATTTCCACAGTTTAACGCAAAATATAATTTTCATTCATTCCTTAAAAATGTTTAGTTACCAAAGTTCAAGTTTACTTATTATTGTTTGAAGGGTATGTTTAGTAAAAGTGCTGCTAAAAATGAAACAAATTAATGAGTTTTACGTACATGTTTACGTATACATAAACAATAGTTTTCAGGTATAAAGCAGAGGTTAGCGTAGAAAAATATTTTTGAGAAAGCCAATAATATTTTAAATATGTTCATTAAAGAAATTTCCGCTTCGGCTAACCTTCAACTTTTTAGAAAAAAAAAATTAGAATTAATAGCAGCCAATTATTTCATAGCATAATCAATTTTTCAGATTGTAAAATGTCTAGAAATTTTCATACGCTACAAAATTCGTAATTTTATGCGTAAACATGGAAGATAACATTATTTAGTCAAGAAGTATGGATTTTGGCGCGTATATCGGTTTTTTTCTATTGGGTGTTTTTTTTTTTTTTTTTTATTTGAATTTATTAGTTTCAAAGAAACTCTTAATACAATTTACAAATTTAATTATAATAAACTATTATACAGTATTAATTTTAGACGTGATTTTACAATATTTAGATTTGTCAAATTTTTGATTTCACTAGGAAGTAGATTAAATAGTTGCAGGCCTTTGAAAAATACGTTGTTTTGAGTATTACTCCTCCTATAAAGTGGTAGTCGAAAGTCACCAAGATTCCGAAGTGCGTATCTGTCACAGGTAATATATTGAACATTATTCTGTAAATAAGCAGGATAAAGGTTTAATTTTATTTTAAAAATCATTATTAAAACATTAAATTTAAGACGTTGAGTAACATTCAACCATCTCAAAGACTGTAGCATATCTCCAATTGCAGTTAATCTGCCACATTTTAAAATAACCCTCATCGCTCGATTTTGAAGGATTTGAAGTTTATTTTGATTTTGAATTGTGCACATATACATTATAGATGAACAATAATTGAAATGCGGAAATATTGTAGTGTTATATATTGTTAAAGCACAGTTTTTTGTAATATATTGTCTTATCCTCGAAATGAAGCCTATCTTTTGTGAGATTTTTGAACACAATTTTGATACATGAAAATCAAATTTTAGTTTGTTATCGATGTATATACACCTAGATACTTTATTTCGTTTACACATTCTAGTACTTCATTGTTTATTTGGATGTTCAAACTCAAATTGTCCCCGTTTATGCACATATATTTAGTCTTTCGAGTGTTAACCATAAGTTTGTTCATACATAGCCAGTTATACATTGCATCAAGCTCTTGCTGAAGTATAATTTCACAAGCACTAATACAACTACCACTAATATAAATTAAAGTATCATCAGCAAATAAACATACTTTAGAACTTGTTAAGGCATTCCCAATATCATTGATATACAGGAGAAATAACAAAACACCCAGCACTGATCCTTGAGGAACACCAATAGGAATTTGTTTGGTGCTGGAATAGACATCATTCACTCTTACTCTTTGCATCCTATCTAATAGGTAACTCTTAAACCAACAAAGCTCCTTTTCACGGATTCCATATTTGTAAAGCTTTTTTATTAATATTTCTCTGTCTATGGTTTCAAACGCTCTTTTGAGGTCTAAGAAAACTGCCAAGATAGTATTTCCCTTTTCCATTTCCTTTTTCCATTCATCTATAACGAAACTAATAGAGGTTTCACATGAATGCGCCCTTCGAAAACCAGACTGTTCCGCACATAGTATTCCCTTTTCTTCAATAAAAGTGGTTAGCTGTTTACAGACTATGACTTCCAGTATCTTCTCATATGTAGGTAACATATTTATTGGTCTCCAATCCTCTGGATTTTTAGCGTTTTTTACCTTTTCTACTGGCACAATATCTGCAACCTTCCAACTCTCAGGAAATGATCCTTCATTTAGCGATAAATTAATTATTTTAAGTAGTGAAGGAAAAAGTATGTCTTTACAATCAAGGATTATCTTACAATTTAAACCGAAGCTGTCATTTTTTGTGTTCATCGATTTTACTGTCGTTTCAAGTATTTGAGAATCAATTTGCTGAAACTTAAACTCATCCTCATAAAATGGAAAATTATCAGTATACGGAACAATTGGAATTTTACTGTTTATTTCTAAAACACTTTCAATAAAGAAGGTATTCAAATTATTAGCTATTTCAAGATCATTTTTTAAAGTTTTACTGTTAATTTCCAAGTTATTGAAAGCACTTTTTTGTTCTTTAAATATCTGATTCTTCAATGTTCGCCACATACCCTTTTGATCGCCCGCTTTTTCAATTATTTTGGATTCAATATAGATTCTTTTCTCAATACGATAACCAACAATTATCTCCCAGTGTGAGGTCAAGACCCTTACGACACCACCACCACCCCTGGATTCGCTATTCTTGTTGTTGGCATTACAGAAAGCTGCAGTTTTGTGTTTCTTAGTGGAAGACAATTTTCAAAAATCGAATTAGGAAGATTTGATGTTGCTATGAACCGAAGCACAGTCGAAAGCTTTTGAACGTGTCTTGAATGTTTTTAAAAGAACATTAAATTTGAGAAAAAATTTGGTGCACTGAAAAATTATTTCAAGTCATTTATCCGTTGCCTAAAAAAAAAGTTAAAGCTGCAACGTTCCACGAATCAAGTCTAATACAAACATTATTTGAGCTTCATTTTTCGCTTGTTTCCTCTATCTGAATTCAAATCAAACTGACTAAATATTGTCAAATAACAATCACTTGCAAACCGATTTCTATTTAATTGAAAGGTATCAACAAAATTATGCTCGACTTACAATGGAAGAGGAGGAAACAGTTTTTCACCTTCTCTGTACTGTACATGCCCTGCTCTAGCTCAAAAACGCAAGAATTACCTAGGAGAATTCTTCTATAACGATCTCAATCATATTGACATAATCAGTCTTTCACGTTTCGTAAGGGACTCAAACTGGTTTCATTAAGCTTAGGAGGAAGCCTCAAGATTCATGTGGTATCACAATGGGCCATTAAACTGGCCTAAGTGTGTCCTATTCCATCACGGACAGCCACTTTAACCTAACATAATCTACAATGGAACCAAATGGCGCACTGCGACGTCTGTCCTCCACTTTTGTCTGTCGTGGCGGTTTTATTTTGGTTTATGAACCGGCCTTCCTAACTTCCAAGCCGCTTATTGACACTGTAGACTGTGGAATACCTCTTCTGAAAATCGGTAATCGGCTGATGAATTCGAAAGAGGATCGTAAGAAGACAAAGCTACGACGCAGAAGTGTTTGTTACCTTTTGCTGTTCATTCCGCCCTCTACCCAACCCTATACAAGGCCTTTCTTTTAATAGCATAATAATTTTATTCCCGACAGTTTTTGATTGAATTCCAAATTACAACAAAAAGTAGTATTAGTAGTTTTTTTTAAGATTTACTTTATTCTCTTTTATTGTTTGCTAGTTCTTTTTTCAGTTTTTGAGTTTTCTTATGTAATCTTACTTAAGAAAGAAATGCTCTTCAAAAGTGACTCGCTCGATCTTAATTTTTAATCATTTCAAAAAGCACGCTTTCTAAAATAAAATTTTAAAAATGCATGTGTTTTGTTTTCGTTTGCTTATTCAGAACAGAGTAAAGAGTTTAAGCGCATACCTAGGGTTATTTTGTTTTTCTTTAAATGATTCGTACATATCGATTACAGTTTTTGTTTTTCTTTTATTTGTTTGTTTTCTATTTTTTTGTTTTAACTTTTATATCGTACTCTTATTAATTAAATTTCTTTTTTCATTAATCTCTCACATATTGATGGTTTTAAGGTGAGGCTGCATTTAGTTTCTCTTTGAAGATGTTAATTGGGATACTAATACGCTATGGTGGAAAATTAACAATTACACTTTAAGCCTGGAAGGTGGACAAGAATTTCGATACGACTTCCTTGAGTTTTCCATCGACAGTTGGGGAGATTTGACCTTCAGTGGCGATTTGGTTGAGCAGGCTCTGTTCGCTGGTCTTGATGTGTTGCAAGAATTCCTTCTCGAACTTGGTGATCTTGGCGGGGTCCATTTTGTCCAAATGACCACGGACACCACAGTAGATGACAGCAACCTGTGAAAGGAGAAATCAGACATTTTAAAAGATACTCCAAATAAAAATGTATTAAAACGCACTTGATCTTCAATGGACATTGGCACATATTGTCCTTGCTTCAACAGTTCAGTAAGACGAACACCACGGTTCAACAATTGTTGGGTGGCAGCATCCAAATCTGAACCGAACTGGGCGAAGGCAGCGACCTCACGGTACTGGGCCAACTCCAACTTCATGGAACTCCATAATGGTTGTGGTCATATCGTGCATAGTTGGGTTAGTTAGCTTGAGGATCGATTGAGTGGACGTGCCAGGCTTCAGTGGCTTTTCACAACGCACAAGCAGAACGTCGGGCACATGATAGTTAGCGAACAATTGATTGCGATACTTGATTAACCCTGAATGGTACTCCGGCTTGATGGCATTGTGTTCGCATTGTCGACAACGCAGAGATCGCTTGACCCACAAACACTCCCGCTGCGGATAGAGGTTGTTCACACTGAATTGTTGTGACTATAAAGAAATTAATTTTCATTATATAAGGAAATCTCAAATGGAAGTTGACTTACTGTTTTTGATGTTGATTTTCTGTGTGAAAATCGATGGATTCAACTCGCCGACATCGTCAGTAGCTGCCGAGGGACTGATCTGAATCTGTTTGGCCTTTTGGGGATTCTTGTCGGGCCAGCCCATTTGCCTCCAAATGATTGCCACCGTTAAGCCAGTGCGATCCTTAGGAGCAAAATGAATGGATTAGTTTTAGATTTAATATTTTAATTCACCTAATTTACAGTCAAGGTTGGAAATTTTTTGGAGTCTTCCTGCAATTGTTGTCTTCTTTTTCTTGCTTCTCTTGCAGAACTACCGACTAGTAGTACTCTTTACACCTAGAAGATGAAGATTAAGCGAGTTGACTACGATATGAATGTTTCGATTCGTACTTACACAATTTATCTCCGCGCGCTTTTGTGTCGTTTTTTGAGCCGCTTGCATTTTATTTGTTGGCAGCTGATGAATTGGCCGAGTTGGTAGTTGCTGCTATTATGTATGTCGTTCCAACACCAACACTCAGCTGCTGGGAGAAGGGCGTTAGCGGTCGAATATTGCATGGCAAAACTTCCACTTGCATCATTGACTTGGTGGTGTTGTTGCTGCTAGTTTTGTTGCATTGAATGCGTTTGACCATTGGTAGAGATGGTGACACCTCCACCGTCAACGCATACAAACACAATGGGCAGTATCTGTCGTTAAAAACATTGATTATATTTTCTTAAGAGAAATATAATATATTAAAACTTGCCTGCAAATCAGCGCCTTGTTTGCTTTGTCTTCCAGATTTCTCCAGGGAAATTGCTTCCTGCATTGTGGTATATTATTGGCAGTATCTAAAATGAAAACACAAACTATAAAATAAATCGATTATTGTTGCACCTCCTTCACTGCAATTTGACTTACTTTTTATTCAATGAACTGAACTTGTATATACTTTCTTCATTATAAGGAATTTTGGTCTGAAAAATATCAAATTATATTAAATATCAAAACAATTAACAAAAACTTACTCTTCAAATCCGAAATCCATTGTTTTGTTTTGCAAAATTGATTGTCATTTTTGACAGGTCACAAAAATTCCATAAGTTTCTATTTTAGCCCAATCCTTCATTTTGTTTTTTTTTTCCCCACTCACATGTATTCACCGATAGCGAATTTGAGAGAGTTCACCTCGAATTTGAGAGAGTTCACCTCGAATAAAATTTGAGGGTGTTTCAGGTAAGACGGGTACCGGTCGGGACTCTAGATAATATATTTCCTCTATGGTTCTGTTTCAATCCGTTATTTGCCAAAAAACTTTCGCTTGGTTTAAAAGTCTGTCCAGCTAAGAAATTCTTTTTGGTTAATAAATTGTTTTAAATATATTTGTATGTCTAGTTATTTATCTTTGACTACAAATGAAGCATTTTGATGGGCCTGAGGACTAACTGCTGGAACACAATGCAAAAATCGGAGCCGCAGCCGGAGCTGGAGTCGGAATAGCTGTCGTACGTTAACAGAAAGTACGCACACAATGCGTCGTACGGCTTTTTGATGTTATTTGGTATATTTGCAGTTTACAACCACATTAAAATTCTCAGAAAATATTTTTTTGTTCACTTTTATTTCTTATTTAAATATTTTGCCACTTTTTAATTGAAAAACTATTGAAAAAAAATATAATCACCAAGTTATTCACTTCAAAAATGGAAACGTCACATGTGTCGTACGTCAAAGTTAAAAGTTGGTTAACTCTTCCGACTCCGGCTGCGGCTCCGATTCCAGTTGTGTCGCGATGTGTTCGTACATTTGTATTTACGTACATTGAATACTTTGACAGCTATTCCAGTTACGACTCCGACTCCGGCTCCGACACCATTGTGTTCCAGCAGTAAATGTGAGAATGGGTTTGGTTTTTTGCATCATTTCACGCACACTTTCTCACATTTAGTCCTCAGTAGCTTGTAGGCAAAAACACTCTATTACCAAGACCGGAATCTTTCGTACGTTTCACTCTCCAAAACCCGTTTGTTTACATTGTTGTATTTGTAATTTTGACAATTAATCCATGAATAGATGTGAGCACAAACAAAAAAAAACGATGCCGTGGGCTAGCGGCATTTTTTAAAGCAAAAACAAAATGGAGGGGTTAATAAGTTTTTTTCAGGTTTTTCTTTTTACTTTTTTTCGATGAAGAAGTCAGTTTTAAGCTTTAATTTTGCAGGAATTTCGTGGATAGTAAACCAATGTACCTTTTTGTCTTGAAAAAAGCATGTTCAACATCAGTTTATTATAATTAATTCACTAATTTACAAAAATCACTACGAAATTCTTCAAATTTCAAAATTAACCTCGGATTTTTGTATCAAAGATGCGTTCGAAGAACCATCAATTAAGGGTGCGAGCGCAATTTTTGTATTGAATTCTAATAAATTTTCGTTAATGAACGGCCCAAATATTTTTTTTGCAAGTTTAATTAATCTAAATGTATTTATAGTTTGTTTTTAATGATTTAAGCTTGCAACTATTTTTGAATTCCATTTTGATTAATAAATATTATATTTAAAAAAATAGTTATAATCGAAAAATACCTTATCCATAACATTCTTGATTGATGGAAGCATACATGTATTTGCTATCAAAAAAAACTATGCATCAAAGGAACACCAATGTTTTAAAAAAGTAATCAGAACGATTATAGCGAACCTGTTGAATAAATGCAGAGCAAATAAAATGCAAATTTTGACATATATCACAAAATGAAAACGTCTTAAAATCGTTCTGAATTCATGCACAACTAATTCAATAGAACATATTGTAATCGTCATGAATGTTTATTGTTGACGTACAGAAGTTTTTTTTTTGTAAATTTCCACAGTTTAACGCAAAATATAATTTTCATTCATTCCTTAAAAATGTTTAGTTACCAAAGTTCAAGTTTACTTATTATTGTTTGAAGGGTATGTTTAGTAAAAGTGCTGCTAAAAATGAAACAAATTAATGAGTTTTACGTACATGTTTACGTATACATAAACAATAGTTTTCAGGTATAAAGCAGAGGTTAGCGTAGAAAAATATTTTTGAGAAAGCCAATAATATTTTAAATATGTTCATTAAAGAAATTTCCGCTTCGGCTAACCTTCAACTTTTTAGAAAAAAAAATTAGAATTAATAGCAGCCAATTATTTCATAGCATAATCAATTTTTCAGATTGTAAAATGTCTAGAAATTTTCATACGCTACAAAATTCGTAATTTTATGCGTAAACATGGAAGATAACATTATTTAGTCAAGAAGTATGGATTTTGGCGCGTATATCGGTTTTTTTTCTATTGGGTGTTTTTTTTTTTTTTTTTTTATTTGAATTTATTAGTTTCAAAGAAACTCTTAATACAATTTAAAAATTTAATTATAATAAACTATTATACAGTATTAATTTTAGACGTGATTTTACAATATTTAGATTTGTCAAATTTTTGATTTCACTAGGAAGTAGATTAAATAGTTGCAGGCCTTTGAAAAATACGTTGTTTTGAGTATTACTCCTCCTATAAAGTGGTAGTCGAAAGTCACCAAGATTCCGAAGTGCGTATCTGTCACAGGTAATATATTGAACATTATTCTGTAAATAAGCAGGATAAAGGTTTAATTTTATTTTAAAAATCATTATTAAAACATTAAATTTAAGACGTTGAGTAACATTCAACCATCTCAAAGACTGTAGCATATCTCCAATTGCAGTTAATCTGCCACATTTTAAAATAACCCTCATCGCTCGATTTTGAAGGATTTGAAGTTTATTTTGATTTTGAATTGTGCACATATACATTATAGATGAACAATAATTGAAATGCGGAAATATTGTAGTGTTATATATTGTTAAAGCACAGTTTTTTGTAATATATTGTCTTATCCTCGAAATGAAGCCTATCTTTTGTGAGATTTTTGAACACAATTTTGATACATGAAAATCAAATTTTAGTTTGTTATCGATGTATACACCTAGATACTTTATTTCGTTTACACATTCTAGTACTTCATTGTTTATTTGGATGTTCAAACTCAAATTGTCCCCGTTTATGCACATATATTTAGTCTTTCGAGTGTTAACCATAAGTTTGTTCATACATAGCCAGTTATACATTGCATCAAGCTCTTGCTGAAGTATAATTTCACAAGCACTAATACAACTACCACTAATATAAATTAAAGTATCATCAGCAAATAAACATACTTTAGAACTTGTTAAGGCATTCCCAATATCATTGATATACAGGAGAAATAACAAAACACCCAGCACTGATCCTTGAGGAACACCAATAGGAATTTGTTTGGTGCTGGAATAGACATCATTCACTCTTACTCTTTGCATCCTATCTAATAGGTAACTCTTAAACCAACAAAGCTCCTTTTCACGGATTCCATATTTGTAAAGCTTTTTTATTAATATTTCTCTGTCTATGGTTTCAAACGCTCTTTTGAGGTCTAAGAAAACTGCCAAGATAGTATTTCCCTTTTCCATTTCCTTTTTCCATTCATCTATAACGAAACTAATAGAGGTTTCACATGAATGCGCCCTTCGAAAACCAGACTGTTCCGCACATAGTATTCCCTTTTCTTCAATAAAAGTGGTTAGCTGTTTACAGACTATGACTTCCAGTATCTTCTCATATGTAGGTAACATATTTATTGGTCTCCAATCCTCTGGATTTTTAGCGTTTTTTACCTTTTCTACTGGCACAATATCTGCAACCTTCCAACTCTCAGGAAATGATCCTTCATTTAGCGATAAATTAATTATTTTAAGTAGTGAAGGAAAAAGTATGTCTTTACAATCAAGGATTATCTTACAATTTAAACCGAAGCTGTCATTTTTTGTGTTTATCGATTTTACTGTCGTTTCAAGTATTTGAGAATCAATTTGCTGAAACTTAAACTCATCCTCATAAAATGGAAAATTATCAGTATACGGAACAATTGGAATTTTACTGTTTATTTCTAAAACACTTTCAATAAAGAAGGTATTCAAATTATTAGCTATTTCAAGATCATTTTTTAAAGTTTTACTGTTAATTTCCAAGTTATTGAAAGCACTTTTTTGTTCTTTAAATATCTGATTCTTCAATGTTCGCCACATACCCTTTTGATCGCCAGCTTTTTCAATTATTTTGGATTCAATATAGATTCTTTTCGCCTGAACGCACTGATTTTTGTAAACGTTTCTCGCAGTTCTATATCTTTTCCAATCTTCCGAAAGATTTGTATAAATAGCCCTATCATGCAAACGATTTTTTTCTGATTTATAATGAATCAAATCATTGTTGTACCACTCTGCGCACTTCTTATTAATTGTTATATTTTTTGTTAATTTAAGCAAAGAGTTTTTTATTGCACCCTCGAAATTTACCGCGTAATCATTTAAACTATCATCAGTATTTTCAATGAAACAGCTATTAAACTCGTTAATAAATCTCTGTTGATCATATTTTACACATTTAATTGTTTTTGCTTTACACGAAACTAGCTGCTTTGTATAAATTTTAATGAACAAAGATTCATGATCAGAAATTTTCCAATCATTGCATACTTTTACATCGGCGTTTAATGTAAAGTCAGTCATCACATAATCAATGAGAGTTTTTGATAGTGGTGTTATTCTTGTTGGTTCTTTAACTATTTGTTGAAGCCCGTTAAGGTATTCAAATTGTTTAACATGATTTAGTTCATAATTGTTTACGCTAATATAATCTATATTGAAATCACCTGCAATTAAAACATTTTCATTTTCAGTAATATTTCTAGGGATCCAATCATTCAGTATATCAAAAAATTCAATTACACTAAGAGTTCCAGATCTATAAACTGTTATAAAATTCCATACTTCACTTTTATATGTTATTGTCACCGATACAATCCATATTTTTTTTCAATCACTAAAGTGTTCTTATACGATGATTTGAGTCCTTCTTTTACATAAATTGATACACCACCAGTGTGTCGAGAACCCGACAGGCAATCATATCTCCTATAACCAGGTAAGCACACTTCACAACTAGCTATACCATCTGTGAGATGTGTTTCAGTTAGTAAGATAAAGTCAAGATTATTTTGGGTAACAATATCTTCAATTAATGTAAAATTTCCAGTTATCCCCTGTACATTTAAAAGTATCCCATTTAAAAATGAAACTGAATCTTCAAAACACTTATCATTTAATTGCTAATAAAAGGTACGACTCCTCTTGGCATCGAGTTTTTTTAAATAAACCGGGCAATTATAGTCTAAGGTTTTATGACTGATATCCAAATTTAAATTCAATCTATTATTAGCCAATTTGCAGTTGACACATTCAATTTTTTCTAGTTCTTCACAATTTCGAGAGTCATGTTCACCACAGCAGTTCCTACAGACCGGCTTATTTGTACAATATTTTGATTCATGATTGAATCCTAAACAATTAAAACATCTTTTAACTTTCAAATCCTCAAATATGTTGCACCTATCCCAGCCAATATTAACTTTTCCTACGCCCATGGTAACTTGAAAGCTTTTAACGTCCAATTCCACCACTGCGTTGCAATATTCAATGTTTTTCCCATTTCTCTTTTTGCTGACTTTCATAACTTTAACACATTTAATTTCACTCTCACTCAATGATTTGTTCTGTGATTTTAGACTTTTCTCAACTTGTTCTTCACTCATTTCATCGCTTAAGCCTGTAATAAACAGTTTTGGTTTTCTTATTTCTGGAACTTTGACATCGTATGTACTACCAAGCTCTTTTTCAAATGCACATTTCACTTTATCTTTTTCTCCCTCACTATCACAGATGATTTCAACTACTCCGTTGTTTCTTTCGGCTGATAATTAAGTTAGAGGGATCAACATAACTTTTCAAGTCTTCCTTTGTTTTTTTCCACTTTGTTTTACTTTGGGCTTAAGTATAACGGGTGGGCACTTTTGCAATTGACTTGCATATGTTCCCGTTTTCTCTTCACTTTGTTGTTGACATTCGCCATTGTTTAGTGTATTTAATTTTTCAATTATATCATAAACTAATTTTTCTTGTTTCGCGGCACTTTCTTTATTTGCATTTACGGATTGTAAAATATCTTCTAACGATTTTTGAATTGCACTTTTATTGTCCAGACAATCATCACAAATGAATGCAACATTTTTCTTTGATCTTATGGCATTTAAATCATATTCCGGCAAGCCCGTACACTTTTTTTTTTTTTTTTTTTTTTTATAATAAGCGAACACTAAAAGGGTTTTTTTTTTATACCTTTAATATGCCAAAGACACAGTGTGAGCATTAGGAAAGGAGGGAAGGGTTGGATAGGAGGTGTCGGTGTACATTGATTTTGAACTCCTGAACATTGCAATGATAGGGAAAGATAGAGCGTGGCAAGGCGTTCCACATTCGCGTAGTACGGCTAAAAAATGAATCTCTGTACTTCATAGTACGGCCGAAGTTGGGCTCAAGGGTAAACTGATGAGCATTCCTAGAAGCGCGAGTATTACGGTTAAATTGTTTAAGGGGAGGAATGCAACTGGCTATTTCACTAGAGCATAGTCCGTTAAAATAACGGTAAAAAAGGGTTAGACAAGAAACCTTGCGTCGATGTTCGAGTGACGTAAACGAGTTGATGATGTTAATGTCACCAATCATTTTAAAAGCTCTACTTTGAATACTGTCCAAGAGGCTTAAATAAGTTACTGGAGCACCAGCCCAGAGATGAGAGTTATATTCAAGTTTCGGACGTATATAAGTTTTGTAGATTGTAGCCAGATCAGACGGAGAGAAAAATTTCTTGCAACGTCTCAAAAAACCTAGACATCTTGCGGCATTTTTGGCAACATCGCGTATGTGATCGCTCCACAAAAGGTGGTTGCTGATGCACATTCCGAGGATGTCGAGATTTTCCGTTTCGTTGATGCAAGTGCCACTCATAGATAGTGGCAAAGAGGGTTTATCTCGCTTTAACGATGCAAGACAGCATTGCGTTTTCGAAGCATTAAATTCCACACGATTTTTTATTCCCCATTGTACAATGCTGTGTAGGTCGGAATTTAATGAGCTAATCATATTTTGTCGTTGCAGTTCCACATCCGAAGAGGAGGGTTGTGAGTCTGGAAACGAATATGAAAAGCTAAGAGTGCTATCGTCAGCGAAACAATGTATTGGATTAGAAGTAACAGACAGGAGATCATTTATAAAAATGAGGAAGAGGGTCGGAGACAAAACGGAGCCCTGGGGAACACCAGCATTTATTTTATGGGTTTCAGACTTGAATCCGTCCAAAACAACTTGTATTGAACGGTTCGAAAGAAAATTTCTAATCCAACGAAGAAGAGATTCGTCGATACCGAAAGCACGCATTTTCGATAAGAGAGCAAGATGCCAGACTTTATCAAATGCCTTTGAAATATCAAGTGCAATAATCTTACTTTCTCCAAAACGATGTAAAGATTTGTTCCACTGTTCGGTGAGATGAACCATGAGATCACCAGTGGACCTATTGCTACGAAAGCCGTATTGCCGGTCATGAAATAAAGCTTCACAAAATCCACTGCATTTAACTTTCATTTTGGTTTTTCCTGCAAATCGATCACCACACTTCTTACAATTTTCTTCCATTTTTTTTACTTTTTTTTTCGAATTATAAATTTAATAAAAAATTATTTTCCCGGACAAATTCAAAAACACGTCTATCTTGCTCGCTATCTTTCTTTATCTTTCGTTTCGTGTTCGGTTTCCCCATACTGATATAAAAAAAAGTTACTTAAATCTATTTATTGCACTCATTTAGTTGGTATTGTGTGTAAACATATTGCCTTTTTCTATTCCTTAAAGATGCTTTACACAAAGCAACTTATTTTTAAAACATGGTTCCCTCAAATTTGTATTCCAAAATCTAACTACAAACAAAATTCCAACTCTAACATAGTCCCTTAAAAAGAAATTTCGAGGAATATTTCTGCAACAAACAAAACTAAAATTTGGTCTTGCAACTACCGAACTGCTTAAATGATGAAAATACTCATCTAATTGAGGAATCTGAACTAGCTAAAGTTGGCAATGGAACTTCACAAGTATGCTTCTCGTAGCATTGTCTGTGCAAAAAAAATACGGAGGCACCCGCCTATTGTTTCCACCTGAACTTCTAACGTCGCCAAGAAAATGCTCTAAACAAACTACACCTGAAAAAATTGTCTGTTTTGTTGTTTTACAAAGTATTGAGTTACACTTTTGTCCATTTGCAATAACTATACTTAACCGGTTGCAGCGCATGTTGCGTTCGCAAATTATTTAAGTAAACAAAATAAATAATAATAAACTAATAAATCATTAAATAATATGTATTTGGTCAATTTTATTTTATTTAATATACATTTACAACATTTATTTGGATGGAAATTAAAAAGCTATACAAATCTTCCAATTTAAGACCATGTCAGCACTTCAGATTCTGTTGGTTAGGATTGTTTAGTTTTTGAACGAGGCCATGAAACATTCAAAATGAAGCATTTAGATGGGGCTGATTACTATAATGAAGCATTTTGATGGGCCAAAGCACTAATTGTGAGAATTGGTTTGGTTTTTTGCATCATTTCACGCACACTTTCTCACATTTAGTGCTTTTTAGCTTGTAGGCAAACCGAAATGTCAGTCTGAGATTCCGGTCTTGGTAATAGAGTGTTTTTGCTTGTAGGCAAACCGAAATGTCAGTCTGAGATTCCGATCTTGGTAATGGAATATTTTTGGTTGGCATTTTTGTACTAATTTTTAGAGTTGTATAAGCCGGCCGCCTTGGTCTCTAAGAAAATAAAAAAGTTTTCGTAGCGACAGCACACACGTTCTTTTCCCGATGAGTAAGAAGAAATATAATTAAAAAAAGAGGAATAAATAAACGGCAAATATATTTGATTCCATATCTCGGTACTTGGCCTTTTGTTCGCTTGAAAAAACATACCGAACAATTTGTTTATTTTAACTCAGTGCTGTTTTTGCTTCGAATTTGTACAAAAATAAAGAAAAATTGATTTTCCTTTTAAAAAACAAAAACAAGTTAAAAATATGGCTAATCTTGTGTGGAGTATTAAAAATGGCGAACTAGACCGAGTTCAAGAAGACATCGAAATCAAAGTAATTTTATTCGATTCACAATTTGCGTACCTAATTTTCTTTGCTGAGCTTGCTCCAATTTTGTTTGTATCGTTTTATCACTTTAATATTTTTTGCAGCAAATTGATGTTAATAGTGAAATAAACGGTAGATATCCTTTGCACTATGCTGCGGATTTTGGACAAGTTGAGGTGTTGTCGTATTTAATTGAGAAGGGGGCCAAAGTCGATGTAAGTTTTTTTGTTTCTACCCTTAATTTAACCAGCTACCTATATTTCTATTTGAGTCATATTTCTGTTCACTTATTTGATGGGTTGCAGGTGGCTGATAAACACGGAATCACACCAGTACTAGCTGCTATATGGGAGGGACACACCAAATGTGTTCAAATGTTGCTTGAAAAGGTTCGCATTCATCTTCAATCTTGTATTTATTATTATTTTCAAACGCGAATCTAATTGGTGTAATTATGTGACGTAGTTAACTAAATCTGTGCCAAAATCGAAGTAATTTAGTCTTAAAGTTGGTAGGGGTATTTATTCAATAGTTTTATTGATATGCACTTTTGATTTGCATGACAATTACCTCAAGTACAACTGGGAAATGCTAATAAAATTCTACGTCGATGTACAGGGATAAAGAAAAGATGAAAAGTAAAACATAATTATGTTAAGTTTACTTTAAAAATCTAATTCTAACTATACGACAACTATTGTCGACACCGAAACAGTACTAATATCTACAACTATGACCAAATAATAGTGACCTTTATTTTTCAGTTAAAATATTTCTTACTTAAGTAAAACTTAAAAGTCAAGAAGGGGATATATTACCTTCTAATTACAAATATTCCGCTAAACTATATCATGAAGAAAATGATATATGTATATGATATCATTGTATAATACCTAGTTATGTTAAATTGTATTTATTTATAAATTAATTTTAAGACTTGTTTTGTTATTTTATTGATAAACGCGTTTCGGTTGATTCTCGGATCTTCAGTACACGGATAGGAGAATCACTCGAAATGAGTCTGCATGAATGTCTTGAAGCTCGTTTTGAGACACTTAATTATATTTAGTATACTCGACTCACTCCTTAAAATCTAAATGAATATAGCACCCAAATCCTTTAAGTCCAAAACAAGTTCTGTACTCGTAAGAGTTTCACTTTCTTCAAGTACCCACAAAATAGAAAAGAAACAAGCATTGCATCCGATCTGTTTACATTGAATGAGTATTGTACTTGTTTAGTTTCTTTCTTGTAAGTTCTACTTTTGTGGGTACATCAGTTTATAAATGTCTTGTGAATAGAGTACACTGAAGAAGTGAATTGAGCAAATGAATACATACATTCTCAAACCTAACGAGTCTTTAACAAAATATCAATTAAATTTGGTACTCAAGAAAATTTTCAGTATTAGTTGATTCTATCACAAATAAAATTCAGAGTGTCTTAAAAAGTAAAGGTTTAAAAATAAATACAAAATATCAACAATTAAAAATAATTTTCATTTCTTGTTATCGAAATGTATTGGTTTTTGAAGCTAAGGTCTAACACAAATACTTAAGATGTTATTACTAAGACTAATAATCTAAATCACCAACGAAGTAGAAACAGAATATAAGATAACAATCTTTTTATTAATGATTGGAAAATTTGTAGTTTAAAAACCTATAAGTCAATTTTCTATTTAAGCTCAGAGCAAAAGCATGGGCAGAAGATTTAGCTTCGAGATATCAAAAATGTTTACACATTTTTTTCAACCTCATTATGCTCGGAGAGTGCTCTATGAACTTAAATAAAAATTAAATATTTCATTTTGGCAACTCTGCTGTAAAAGTGAATAGTTCAAGTTTCATATCGCTCTGATAAATTTTAAAATTTAAATATTTATTTTAACGTATAATTAAATTGAAAAGTTAATTATCTGAAAATTTTGTTGTAATTATATACACACAAGATAAAAAACACCAGGTAACGATAGTGTTTAAGCTAAAAATCCAAAAATTAATGATAACACTTTGGTCACATGACCGACAAAAAAAGAAAAATCTACGAAACATCGCCAGAACAAATACCTAACACCTTTAAATATTAACGGACCGTATAAAATTTTTAAATCTTGTCAAAAAATGGCTATGACTCAAGAAGATTTTCTAACGATCAAAGGTATTATCGATAATTCTCTACAAGTTGCCATGTCCAACTTAGCAACTAAGGATGACCTCAATAAAATGAGCCAAGAAGTCGACCATCTGCGGAAACAGAACCTAGAGCTGACAAAACAAATTCATGAGTTTGAAATGCGTTGCTGTGTAATGGAAGAAGAACTTGAGTTGCAAAGCCGTGAAATACGTGGAAAAAATTTAATATTTTCATTTCCTAATGATACGGGTAATCCACAAGAAAAAATTGAAGGCATAACTCAACTTTTGTTGGATAACAACGCTCCCACAATGTCACAAGCAGTTAAGCTCAGTGAAAACAACAACTTCATTAAAATGAAATTAAACACGGGATCTAACGAAACCGCAACAAAAATGCACACAAACTGAAAGGCACAGGTTCTTTTATTCAGCGCGATTTAAGTAAACAAGCTCAACTCAAACACCGCATCCTACTTGGTTATCGAAAAGCGATAAGAACACGCAACCCAGATGAAATAATATCAATTAAAAATAATACACTGATAATTCGTGATAAAATATTTTATTTAAACAAAAATAATATCCTTAAATATCAAAATACAGATGGAGAAACCGAATTGCAAAATATGTTTGGAAGTTTAAACTTTGAAGTTGTCACTTCTATCAACAAGAGCACACTGTCAAGCAGACGTCAGGTTGGGCCGAATGTACTAGATGATCCAGAGATGTTATATGAAAACCAAAATCATAAAAATAGAAATTTTAAAAATAATAATTGTAATAGAGCAGCTAAGAATTGAAATTTTGATGCCGTCAGCCAAATTAATAGTAATAATTATTTAAAAATTGTATCTTACAATATTGCAGGATTAAATAATAAACTTTTGTTTTTAAACTTTTTTGAATATGTTAAGAATTTTGAAATATTTTTTTTGTTCGAAACTCACGTTACAAATGAAAATTTTACTAAATTTGAAAAATATTTTTGTGGGTATAAGCTTTTGTGGGGTGAAGCAATTAAAACTTCTGTCAAAGGTCGTGCAAGTGGAGGTAGTCTATATGGCATAAGAATATCAGTCTTAAATACATACACTTTTGGTGAGTGTGAGGGTACAACAATAGTAAAATGTCTGAAGGAGGAGAATATGTGTATCATCCCTTATTACATAAATTGCAATAAATGGGCAAATGATTTTGAAAATTTATATAATATAATGCAAATTCTAGCTAGCAAGAGTGTTTTACTGATTGGTGATTTGAACGCGAGAATTGGTAATTCGCAAACAACAACATCATCAAATATATCGAATACTTCAATTTCTCTTGCTATCAGGAACTCAGCGGACGTAATTTGTAATAAGAATGGAGTAGATCTTCTTCAGTTACTGCAATTGTATGATTTGATAGTTTTGAACGGCTGTACGGAAGGTGATATGGAGGGACACTTCACTTTCATTGGAGGGCAAGGAAAATCTGTCATCGACTTTTGTGCCGTTAACAATGACTGGATCGAACGGATCCATAAATTCGAAGTTGGTTGCGAGACCTTTTCAGATCACATGCCTATTGAAGTAAATTCCCATATGAATCTTCACCCCCAGGAATGAATCTTCGCCTGCTTCCTCGTCTTCACTGGAAAAATGAAAAAATAGCATTTTATCAACGTGAACTAGATGGCTTCTTTATAAACAACGAGCTGAATACAGAGTCCACAAATGCACTATCTAATCAACTTACTGAGTCTATTCAAAACGCCGCACCAAACAAAACTACAGGCACGAAGAAAGTATCTTTTAAACAAAAATGGTTCGATAAAGACTGCTGGAAAGCACGTACTAAATCATTTGCCCTTCTTCGAGCCCTGCGATCTACGAATAATGATTCTATAAAAAATTGGTACGTTGAAAGTAATATATATTACAAAAACTTGTGTTTTCAAAAGAAAATCGAATTTGAAAATCAACAAGCCCTAACATTAGGTCGAACACAAAACTCGAAAGAATTCTGGAAAATTGCAAGGGAAATCAATGGAATGAGTTTTAAGATTGGCGTAGGTGTATCTGCTGAAGATCTTGCAGCACATTTTAGACTCCTTCTCTCCAACGATGATAATTTGACGTTCTATGCTGAACCACTAATTCTTGATGAAATTTTAGACGTTGAATTATCAATTGATGAAATACAATCCGTGATATTTAATGCGAAAAATGGAAAGGCTCCAGGGGAAGACGGTATCCCATACGAATTCTTAAAAAATGCAACACCTACATTTTGGAATAACCTTCAAATTCTCTTTAACAAAATATTCTCTACAGCCGAAATACCCTCCTCATTCAAAAAATCTGTGATATTTCCCATACACAAAAAGGGCTCTTTTGACGTTGTGGAAAATTATAGAGGGATTTCTTTCATGAATGTGATATCAAAAATATTTTGCGGTGTTTTGGTAAAAAGGCTGGAAAAGTGGGTAGAAATGAAAAGTATTCTAACAGAGCTACAAGCAGGCTTTAGAAAGAATTATTCAACGACTGATCAGATTTTTACTCTTTCATCTATTGTCAAAGCGTTTCATGCAAGGAACAAAAAAATATATTCATTTTTTGTCGACTTTAAAGCAGCTTTTGACCTTGTTAATAGAAATGCGCTTTTCTACAAGCTCTCTCAAATTGGCATATCCTCAAAATTTATTAATGTGGTTAAAAATATGTACACGGATACAACTGCAGCAGTTTGGAATGGCACCTCTTATTCTGAATGGTTTGGCACAAATACAGGTGTGAAGCAAGGATGTCTTCTCAGTGCACTGTTGTTTTCCTTATTTATAAACGACATAGTAGATGAACTGCCTGGAGGTATAAGGATTGCGAATGTCACAATAAATGTGTTGCTGTATGCAGATGACCTAGTCATAGTCTCTGAATCGCCGGAACACATGCAACTAATGATTAATCGCTTATCATGTTACTGCAAAAGATGGGGACTGACAATCAATACCGAAAAGTCAAAGATAATGGTTTTTGCACGATCCGGAAGAGTTCACACTGAAAGACAATGGAAGTATGATGGGCATCTTCTGGAATCAGTTAAAGATGTTAAATACTTGGGAGTTAAACTGAACTCAAACTTAAATTTCAAACAACATCTAACTGAAAAAGCCAAAAGCTCTCAAAGTTTGCTCAACTTTTCATGGAAAAATGTGTTTTCAAACAAGAGAATAAGTTTATCTGCGAAATATAAAATATTTGATTCAGTGGTTAAATCAACTCTTTGTTACGCTTCACAAATTTGGGGAGCGTATGAGTATGAAGAAATTGAAACATTTAATAGGAACTTCATAAAAAAGCTTTTTAACCTGCCCCAAAATACACCTAGTTACGCTATTTACCTAGAAACCGGACTGCCAAAAATCTTAACATATACACTTAAATCACAAGCCGACTTCATAATTAAGGTATGCAGTCAATATGGTGAATCCAGACTTTCAAAGAAACTCTTTTTGTATGAGATGAGAAATAAAGACTGGTGGTATGCAAGGTGGCAAACTCTTGGTAACACTTGTGGAGAAACCTTTCAAATTGATTTATGCAACATAGGTAATCTGAAAGATCAACTATACCGCATTATTCAAAAACATGAAGACATCACTCGTGATACGTTCATCAGAATGGCTCGTGAGTCTGAAAGCAGGATACTATACAGCCAACTTAATTTCAACTTGAACAAAAGAAACTTCTTTCATGACTCACTAAACTATAGTGAAATATCATTGATATTTAAAGCAAGGTGTGAGGTTCTCTCTTTAAATGGCAACCCTTACAATGGAAGCTTCAACCAATTTTGTTCCCTGTGTAATCTACACGCGAAAGAGGATTGCTTTCACTTTATAAGTATATGCCCAATACTCAGACCACAAAGGTTGATTTTCTTCGGAAAACATTCATTATCCATGAAAGAGACTATTGATATACTAAACACCTGCGAGTGGAAAAAAATAAGTAATTATTTAAAATCTATTTATAAATATAGAATGTTATTAATTTCAGAATACGTTTAAATATTTATTGTTTTTCTAAATTTTTGTTTTGAAAATTATTTTTTATATTCAAATACACATTTAAAAATTTGCTAACCAGGCTGACGGCTTAGCCATAGCTTTTAAATTCATTTTTGTAATATAATTGTAAGTTAATGTGTAAATAAAATGAATTACTTACTTACTATTTCATTTTATGTGTAATAGCTCTCAGAGCCTACAAAGGAAAACTCATTTTAAATTTGATTATTATATTATATATTCACTTCTTCTCTAGGGAGCATCAAAGGCAGGCGCAACTCCAGATGGCATTCCATACCTTGAAGCAGCGGAAAAAGATGACATAAAAGCACTTCTAAAATAAACAAACAAAAAAATTTCCATTCTATTCTTAAAAGGAAACACAATATTTTGTGTCACAACTGAACGCAAAGCCACGTACATGTGCAACATTTGAAAAGAAACATACACAAATATAATTAATTTGTGCCTGTGTTTTAAAGGAAAACTATACCAATATATATGTAGAACGGTACGTCAAAGCAAGAAATGCATTTTTATTTATCAACATTTATTATATATTTATTCACCTGATCAATCGTAAACAAAAAGTCAACTAATAATATTATGTTTCGTATTATATAAAAAAAAATTAGTATACATACAAATACTCATGAGTTTTATTTAAATTAATTCTTATTATTTACTTAAAATTAAATACATTTAGGGTGCAAAAAGTCTGTAAATGAACTGAAAGCTTACTTATTTATTTATTTTACCTACAAAAAAAGATGTTTAGTTAAAAAACCGCAATAAAATAATACAGGCATAACAAAAGAACAAAATTACGAGCATTATGTATTAAATTCTTATTTGTTTGTCAAGACAAGTCTCGAAATTGTTGTATATTTTATAATTCGTTTTGATTCTGAAATTACCAAACACAAATTGAAGAACAATACAAAAAGTATTTTTTCATTACCAATGAATATATTTATAATGAAGGAAAAACAAAATTTGTTTAGTAAAAATCATTAAAAATGGAACAAAATCACACGACAAGTCATTGCAATGAAAAAAGTAATAATTTAATAGTAATAGCGTAAAAAATAACGATTTATTGCATTTATTTTTATATAATACCAGAGAAATAAAAACACAAATTAACACAACGGTTTTCTTTTAATTAAAATATTAAAAAAAAAAACAACTATTTGACTGAATAGTGAAAGAACATAGGAAGTGAAAGAGGTAAAGTGAACGAACCGGTCAGCTCATTGATTAATTTATTATTTATTATTATTTCCTTAATTTCTTGTCGATATAATGCTATTGCCAAGAATTTAGCTTTATTATTAAAAAAGGCTTTGGGTTACAGACGAGAAACCACTTTTTGCTGAAATGGGGGCCGTATGTCAGCAACAACGCGCAATACATTCTCTTCCAAGACTTCAATCGTCGGGCTTAACTTCGTAGCCAAGCGACTTATACCGGAATTCGAGATAATTCGCTCATTAAAAGTTTACTTCAATAAATTGATTGTTTCTCGCGAACCGAACCATTGATTTGGTAATAAATTTTCACGATTTGCATTAGTATTAGTAAGTCTATTCATTATGAAATTTCAAATCAATGACAAGACAACTGTAAAAAAAAACTAACTCCGAAAAAAGTTGTTGAGATGAAACGAAAAAAATAGGTGTGAAAGCATAACCGAAAATTTGGAACAATTTATAGCTCTTGTGCAGATATAGCTATAACTTTTTTGGTGGGTTGATTAAATTGCGAAAAACTTGATGTTTTTTTTAATCCTCAACCTTCCATAGCAGTACCCGGGCGTGATGGTAAGTGTTTAGGATTGTCCTGTCAGAGGTCTTGGCTTCAATCATTACGTGTGCCATCTAAGTTTTTTTAGCACAGGTACTGCCTCTTGCTAGAAATTGACAAATCCTCCAAAAGTAAGTCTTGTCATGAAAAGTGCTTTCTGAAATTAGCTGTTCGGATTCGGCTTAAAACTGTAGGTCCCCTCCATCCCTGACAACATTACTCGCACTCAAGAATGGTTGCGTAATTTATTTATTATTAACCTTCCATTTATTCTTGTACTTGGTTTAATATAAGAAGTGAAAATCCTAAGGATTTTGATCAAAACTATGTTTAAGTCCGATTCTTGACTTTGGGTCACTCTGTATATGCACTGACTATTTTATCATATGGAGATATTAGTGTGTTGCAAACGTATACTTATTTAGGTACTTTACTTGCGTCTTCATCTCTGCTTCATTCTCCGTTAATCTCTGATTTTTTCTTGTCAACCAAACAACAACACTATAAAAAAAGATAGCCGCCTACCACTAACAAAACGATTATCGCCTCAAAGATCCCATATATTTGAGAGGCTTACCTAAATAGCAGAGCCGTTGTTTCAATTCAGTCTTGATTTAGTCGCGATTCAGTGCGTTTGGGAAAAAATTAATAATAGTGTTGTTGTGAGATATCAAAAATATGAAACTCCTTATTTTGTTCGCCACTTTAATGGTGGGCGTAATTGGTGTCAACCAAACTAGAGCTGATAATCCTGCTCCAAGACTAATCTGTGTTTATGATTCAACCAGTTTTATTCGTGCAGGTAAGATAATGTTTTTTTTTGTTTTTAATCACTCTTTCGTTTCCTGGAAACTATTAAATTTGAGTTATGTCACAAGGTCGTAAAAAATTAATTTTCACTTGATGATTTCTGAGAAGTATTCACAATTTGAATTATTGCTGGCCTTGATTTTATTGTTTATTTTTTTTTTCAATAAATCAATATTTGAACCCAATAATATTTTATCACTTTATTGTTATTTTATGGAAGTTTTGGTTTGGTCAAATAAAAACTCCAATTCAAGTTAAGTCACTGCTAAAAATAGGGGTTCCATAGTATTGGTATTTTGTAAGAATATGTATGTACGTAAGACTATAGTTCACTTTTTAACCTTGGAGAAGTTATTATATTTTAATTTGGGAATCATTTTTAAGGGTGATTCTCTAATAACATCGTAAATTAATTGACAGCATAACGAAAAAATCAGGGGAATGACTTCAGTAATGTTGATAAGAAATTTTCTGCATGGTCGTATTATAAAAACTACAATTAAAACAAATCTGTTGTAGATTTTTTTATCCAATTCGACTGAATCAAAAATCTATACTTTGGAAAATTCAATTTGTTTAAATTTAGATATTTTTTTATTTCTTGAAATGCATACTTTTAAAATGTTTTCTATATTTTTGAAAATAACGCCGAAACAACAACTAAACGGCACAAAACGTAATTGTCTAGTTTTGTTGCATTTTTTTATAGAAATTAGCACACCACAAACATTGTGATGAACCCAAATTTGGTCGAATATTCTAGTACATATAGCATCTTAGAAATTAAACATTAATAGACAAAATCTTTATCTGCTGGAAAACTAAATTGAGGCTACCGTTGATTAGCGCTGTATACCACGAGCAAGTCACAGGCAGACGATAACCTTTTGGTTAGATTGAAAGAAAATTGTATTTTATTTGGAATTCTAATCAGAGTAAAAATAGAAATTTAAAACAAATATTAAAATAATCTGTTTGCTTGCAATGAGACATAATCACGCTTATTCTGACATTCTAATGAATAGCCAATTCGTTAGAATAGATCTATTCATTAGAATGAAATTTCTGTATTTTGAAATTCTAACGAATAATGTTCACTGTTGAATGAATATATTAAATGAACAGGAATGAACTCGAATTCGAAGTTAGCTGTTTGAAGTTTCGATCTTATTTAGTGTGACCAAAGTAACAAAATTTAAAATTGTTCCACAAACTTTCAATTTTATTGAAACAATTGGATGGAATACAAAAAATACCTTAACTTAAGAAAAATTAAATTAATAAAGTTCTAAGTGCTAGTGATGTTAATTATTTAAAAAACCATCATTGACACTTTGAATATGGGAACATAAATTTAAATTTATTGATATGAAAAGTAAAAAAAATACATTACAAAATTTTGTACAGCTAACTCAGCACCTTTAAATCTAATAAAATAATTAATGTGCTTATAATTCGATTTGCTTTCGTCCCACATGTATTACCAAAAAAATGTAACTTTAAATCTCTTTATTTGAATCACACCTGGTCACACTTCACAATTGTCAACGAGAATCAAAAAGTAACACAGTCGATAAAATCGTTTAACTTGTCTTTCAAAAATTCAAATTGTTTTATTTATGAAAAATCAAAGCAGCATAAATCGAAGAAGAATTATGGATGCATCAAATCGATTGGGGATTCGATTTGTAAGAAAACCTCTCGCGATTTCATGGTTTTCTTCCATTAATTATATAAGAACTTCCTTTTGTTCTATAGTTGTCCAATTTGAGTGTGACTGTGACCTTTAATAAAAACATCAATAGATTTTCATAAAAATATATTCCATTTTCTTTATTTTTCGGAAAAAAAAACAGAACTTACATGTTTTTCTTTTAATTCTCATTAAGATGTGAACGCTTAATAAATGACGTTTGTTTCGAATGATTAGAAAGTCAAAGTTTGCTTTAGTTTCGAATTAAAATGAACTTTCGAATCGTTAGAAAGTGAAAATACGTATCATACGAATTCGAATAACTTTCGAACGAAAGAGAATGTCAAAATAAGGCTGAATAATAATATCTCATATATCAGATTCAAGATTCATTCCTCTAGCTTGACACTATTCAACAGTATCCATTAATACTTTGCTCATTTAACATTATACCTTATGTGTGTATGTTACTTTTGCGTCTTCTATGATTATTGAGGGGGATGTTAGTTGTAGCGATATAAATTTTCATTTTAGATTCTATATACAACATACATACTTTAAGTCTTCCCTAATGCGACAGCAGCAATTTTCAAATCGTCTGCTTCTTGTACGATGCCGCATGAGTCGAGTTTTTAAAGATCTTCGGAAGATTATTTTACAGCCACTCAGCCTCCTCAACAATCCGGGGTAAGACTCGACGAAAATAGTAATAAAAAAATAATTTGTTTCTAATTATAATGGATTTTAAGAAAAACACTGCCAATCTTATCCAGATAATCATTATTTTTTTTCCAATCGATAACAAATTTCTGAGTGCAACTGCCCTCCTGCCCCCTCCGTGTATACAACCTTGATTCTCAAATTGACATTATTTAACACTGAGATATAATAAAATTATCATTCAAGGCGCGGCGGGCTGATTTACATAATATAATACAATACCGCGAATGTACATTTCATTTAGGAACTCTCGCGGTTCTCATGGAATTAAATATAGTGCAAAAATAAACCACATATAATATTGCACATCAAGATAAATAAATAAATTGGGTGGCGCAACAGTCCGTTGAGAACTAGGGCCTAGTGACTTACAACTCTCAACTATTCCTTGGTGCGAATACTGTTGTCAGGGATGGAGAGGACCTACAGTTTTAAGCCGAATCCGAACGCCAAATTTGAGAAATCACTTTTCATGACAAGAAATACTCTTGGAGAATTTGTCAATTCCTCGCAAGAGGCAGTACCCGTGAAAAAAACTTTAGATGACATAGGCAGGGATCGAACCCAAGACCTCTCGCATGACAGTCCAACGCACTTTTTTTTTTCAAATTCATTTTTATTAATTCACTCTTAAATCTCTCTTAAAGCTAGACAAAAATTCATAAAACTAGCCTAATTAACCATAACTTACAACTTACTTACTGGTCCCATACGGACACTCTAAGTTAAACAATAATACTTAATGCTAATGCCTTTCGGCCCTAAGATCTATTTAACTTCAATTCATTTTATTTATTTTTGTATTCATTAGAAAATTTAGAAAAACTAATGTCAATATCCTTTTTTATTTTTACTTAAAAACTACTTAAAATAAGGTCCTTAATATAAAACTTAAAGCTAACTAAAACTACCTATTCTACCTATAAACTACTTAAAACTAGAACAACCACAGCAGCAAATCTAACTATCTAACGTTTTTTGTTTTTCATATTTTGTTGTCTTTTTTTTTAATTTTTAAAATTTTTTTTTATATATTTTTTTTGTATTTTTTTTTGTGTTTCTTTTTTTGTATTTTTTGTATATTTTGTATTTTTTTTTGTGCCACCATGCCTATTCTACTTAAAATTAAACCCTAAAACTATAAAACAAGTATGTAAGCCGGCCAAGGCTTTAAACCCCATCCCGACTACCCACTATCAAGTGCCGATTGAAGCCACCAAAACTGGTTCTCCTGCTTCACCCTATCAGTTCGGTCCCTTTCGGACACAGCCCTACTGAACCGAAGGAGCTCTGCTCCGCCTTGTGCCATGACGTCCCGATTGTACAGGAGTCACCTATCCACGGTTCGTCGTCTGACGTGGTAGATTAGCGGAACTGCCAATCTATCCTGTATCAGACCGCATCTATCTAAAAAGAGGAATGCCTCTGGTGGAATGAAGCCGCTTAAGCGTGCACTTTCAAAATACTCGTCGTTGGGATAGAACGCCCCGAAAATTAAATTGTTGGTCGAAGACATAGCTCTTGCAATGTGACCTCGAACGAGTTTTATCACGAAATTGTCAATTCTGTTGATTCGAGCCCCGTTGTATAGGACCTCGTTGGAATAGTAATGCACGTAAGAAGATTCGGCTGTTCGATATAAGCCGGTACAGCGTCGTAAACACTGCCGCTCGAACACCCGAAACTTCTCCATCTGGGAAGGGGCAACGTTGAACCACACAGGACAACCATAAACGATCATCGGCCGTATGAGGGCCATGTAGCAAATTACCTTCACTCTGGGGTCAAGCCGACTGCTAAAAAACAGCCGTTTCGTCAGAGCGACGGCTCCTCTGGCCCTGGTCAGAGCAGCATTTATATGTCTGTCGAAATATAAATACTGATCTAACCAGATACCGAGGTACTTAACTACACTTTTGCTCGCTAATGGCTGCCCGTGAAGATCAACGATAACCATCTTGCGCCAATTCTTGCACGTATCCCTCGTGGCCCTAGCCAACGGAGTCCGGAACAGAATTGTCTCCGACTTCTGGACATTTATTTTCAGTTTCCAGTCGTCGCAATATCGCTGAATCTTGTCGAAATCACGCTGCAAGAGAATTCTAATAACCTCAACCTTTCGGGCCGTTCTGTACGCAATTAGATCGTCGGCATACGCAATTGCCTTTGTAAGACTACCTATCAGATCGCTGGTGTAAATGCTGAAGAGAATCGGCGAATTCACCGCTCCCTGTTGAAGACCATTTTTAATTAAGGATGTTGTGGTAGAAGTTACATTGCCACTTTTGACAACAAACTTTCTACCGTTAAGCATATCATAAAGCATATACATCAATGGTTTGCTTATGCCAAGCCTGCTCAGTTTTACGTAAAGACCCTCTAACCATACGGTGTCAAAGGCCTTTTCCAAATCAACCAGAACAGCACCTGTGCATTGTTGTTTTGTTTTATTCCATTGGATATCAGAAACGAGTTTAGACGCAGCATGATTTGTGTCATGACCTGCCTTGAACCCGAACTGTTTATCCGGAATTATTTTGTTGTCCGCAGCCCACTTAGTCAGAGCCCTATTGATGATCTTTTCGAAAACTTTGCTGATACTCGGAAGAAGACTTATCGACCGAAGATTTGACGGGTTGGAGTTGTCCTTTCCCTTTTTCGGGAGAGGATGAACCACAGCGGTCTTCCACTGCACTGGATAATATGCATTATTCAGTGCATTATTGAAGAGTGTGGTGTAAATGTCAATTGCCTCCATCGGTAAATGTCTTAGTACAACGTTGGATATACCATCGACACATGCTGACTTTTTATTTTTTATTGAGTTGAAGATGAGCTGAAGCTCAATCTTCGTCACTAACAAGGGACTTGGTCCCGTTTGCTCGGCGATTATGGCATTTACCAACGAATCGTCATCGAATCGCATAAAACCGCGGTTCTCAGATCGCCAATGTGTTATATCATTTCGAAGGTAAAAGTGATTAAGTAGGGCTCTGTTTTCCAGGTCGTGGTTGGGGCGAATGCTAACATTCGCCTTGTACACTTGCTTGAAAGCAGCTCCCACCGCCTCCACTTTTTCCTTCGGATCTTCAATTATGTAAAAGTCATCGTCAAAGATGGCTTCTTCTGGATCTATTTGCGCTGTCATGAGTACGTCTCTGTTCTCTTCAGTTCTTTGGAGTTTCAGACACGGAAGGTCATTGTCGTTCTTTTTCCTGAATATCTTGTTGATTTTAGGGAACATACCAGGGTCACTGGAATTAACTGACCGGATCTTACGGTCCCAGTACTTGTTAATTGATAACCTGTAGTTCTCCTTAATCAACAGATTGACATTTTTTATTGACGACTTCAGTGTCCTAACCTCCAAGTCGTGTGGGTCTGTAAGTCGTCTGTACAAGTTTTTGAGTCTTGTCAGTAAGCCACTCTTGTGCTTACGTAGTGCGTCAATAGTCGCGTTCCTGTAAGCGTCCATTTGGTCCGTTCTTTGTACTTTGGTATTGTCCGTTCCATCGTTCGTTTTATTGTTTCGTCCATCTGTTGTAAATATTGGTCAATTTCTGTATTTGTCAGGTTTCTGTTGTTTGGTGGGGCTATGTCACTCGAACGAAGTTCTCTCGCTAGGGCGTTGGTGAAACGAGGCCAGCGCATCTTACTGTAATTGTAAGATTGCGTTGCAACGTATTCCTCCAACTCCACGCGTTCGTTCGGAATCTGCATTACAGCAGCCAGTCCGCAGTGATCACTGTCGTACTCGACTGTTTGTAAGCAGTTTCGAGATTGATTACCCACTTTGTCTGTAACTGTCAGTCTTGTGTCGTACAACAAAAGATCCAGAAAGGAGCCGCTTCTTGGATACGATGGCTTTTCAGTAGCCAGCAGGTCGACGCCATATTCAACGCTGTAAAGATTCATCAAATTAAAAAGATGGTTACCTCTGGGATTACTATGTTGATTTCCCCAATCTTCATGTTTTGCGTTCAAATCACCGGCCAAGATGAAATAGTTTTCTTCCAAGCTCAGTTTCAGTTCCCTAAAAAGAATCTCGAGTTCTGAAGCAAAGTAAGTAACCTGCGGAGCTCCAGCCGCATAAGCCGCAATCATATACATGCGCTTCCCTTGAGTGAGAGAGATGCATACAACGCAAACTTCTAGCGTCTTGAGCTTTCGTAATTCATTGTTGTATATGACCTTATAATTAATGCCTTTTCGTATAAAGAAAGCGACACCGCCCCCTTGAGTGGAGTCGGGCCGGTCTCTTCTTACGATATTGTAATTTTTATGAGTCAATTTGTGTTTGTGGTTTAGCTTAGTTTCGCTAGCCATAAACACATCGGGACTGTAGTCTTTCAACAATTGGAACATATTGGCTCTTCGTTCAATCCTAATCAGTGAATTTACATTCACAGCTAGGACTTTTAGGCGCGTCTCCGGCAGCGCGCCCATTATGGTCTATATTGCGCCAGGCCAGGCAACAAAGAGTAGAGATGATCTACCCTTTTGCCTTGCTCCTTTATCTGACTTTGCAGCCCTGTTAGTTGACCTTGAATGCTCAACAACAAGGCTACAATGTCAGGCTGCACCTCTGGTGCCTTAGGCACAGGGGCCTTTGAGGCAACCGTTAGTGAAGCCTGTCTCGTATTCCCATTCCCTGACACCATTTGGGCGTAGAAAAATTTGGGATCCACGAATTTTTGTGTAGGAGCCTGTGGAACTGTTCGACTTTCTTCGGCTTTTTGACTGGCCTGTTTTTGTTTTATTTGTTGGACCTTAGGGCAACCCCTATAGCTAGCCGGGTGCCCTAGGTTTCCACAAAGGACACACTTGAGCTGGGTCAAATCCTCAACCCGCTCATTCCCCAGCTTGCAATCTCCCTTGATGTGGGTTTCGGAGCACCTGACGCAGCGCAACTGCATATTGCAGTTGGCTCCGGCATGGCCGAACCTCTGGCACTTCGTACATTGTAAAATGTCGTCGTGCCTTTTTAATTTGTCCCAGTGTACAGTTTGATAGTCGAGGGACTCGATTTTCTTCACACTATCAAAACTGCTTTGGGGCGATAATGTTACGAGGAACATTGGCAGCCTATAACCCCCTCGCCTGGACTTCACCGTAGTGAAAGGCTTGACCCCGATAAAATCGAGATCGTCAGTGGCTTTTTCTCGGAGCTCAGCTAAGAGCGCCTCCGGTTCCGTGCAGGAACTTATGCCCTTCAGAAGGACCGTCTGAAATTTTTCACTTTTAGGCGTGTAGCTGAAGAACTCAGCTGTAGCCTCTTTTAGTAACCCTTTTACTAACTTGTAATCGGCCAGTGAGAAGCACTGGACCGAATAATTCTTTTCTTTTTCGTTTAAGAGTTTAATGACAAATTTGCCCTTAGTGGCCGACTTACATACCTGTTTTATGTCATCCAGGTCAACTCTGTGTGTCCTTATTGGTGGCACCTTCTCCTTCATGGGCTGTGGTTGTTTCTGGTGTTGCTGCTGCTGCTGTTTTTGCTGCTGCTGTTTCGGCTGCTGCTGCTGCTGTTTCTGCCGCTGTTGTTGCTGCTGCTTCTGTTGTTGCTGCTGCTGTTGTTGCTGTTGCATTGATTTAGTTGAGGTCGATGGGCCCTCAACATTTGGGCCTGTCACTGCTGATGGCGGTTTTTTCTTTTGCTCCGCTCCTGTGTTTTTGGTAGCGGGCTTGGGTTGTGATTAGATTAGATTAGATTAGATGTAGTTTATTTAGCAAATTAGCTATTTTTTACAATTTCATTACATATTTATCTTAAAATTACTTAAATTTAATAATTATTTTTTACAAAAAATAGTACCCCTCTTTTAAATTTTATTAAGTTACTTTCAGTTTTCACATTATTAGGCAGTTCATTGAAAATTTGTATTCCTTTGTAAAATAACATATTTTGAGTCCTTGAATTTCTGAATAATTGCACATTTAAGTTATTATTATTTCTTAAGTTATATGGCTGAACATTGGCTCTGGTTGTTATTCTTCTACTTAAGTAACTGGGCAACATATTGTTTTTAATTTTAAATATAAAAATAAGTGTACCTAAAACTATTCTTTGTTTTACATTTAACCAATTTAGCATTTCCAGCATACTTCGAATGGATGTATATCTACTACAATACAAAATAGAGCGCATCGCTTTGTTTTGAAGCTTTTGTAAACTTTCCAGCATACCTGAAGAACCCAACAATAGTATTGTTGGACAATACTCAAAGTGGGGTCTTACTATTGTATTATAAATTTTTATTGCCATTGGAATACATAGCTTTTTTCTTATTTTACGAAAAAAACCGATTTTTTTGGCAATTTTTTTAAATACATATTCGAAATGTTTTTTAAAATTGAGTCTGCTGTCCATTATAACTCCTAAATACTTAATTTCATTTATACATTCAAATTCTTCGATTTGATTTATCACATTATTTTCAGGTAACAACATTATTTTCGTTTTTTCAACGTTCAACTTAAGTTTATTCATGTTTAAATAATTTTTTATATTTTTTATTTCATCAGTTAGTTTTCTTATACAATCACAAAGTTCACTTTCATCAATGTATAAAAGCCCATCATCAGCAAAAAATTTAATTTGGCTATATTTAATTACTTTTTTAATATCGTTAATGTAAAGCAAAAACAAAAGTGGACCAAGGATAGATCCTTGAGGCACACCTAATTCTGTTTCAACTGATTCAGATAAATTATTGTTAAATTTGACAACTTGCCCACGTCCAATCAGATACGATTTGAACCATTCATATTCCACTCCTCTTACCCCATACATATATAATTTCTTTAATAGAATATTCCTGTCTACTGTCTCGAAAGCCCTCTTGAGATCAAGGAACACTGCTGCTATTTTTTTATTGGCATGTAGTTTCTCTTTCCAGTCTGCTATCACGAAGTTTAGAGCGGATTCACACGAATGTTTTTGCCTAAACCCCGATTGCTCTTCCATAAGTATATTGTTCTCACTAATGAAATTTTCAAGTTGTATTTGCACTACTTTTTCCAAAATTTTTTCATGCAAAGGAAGCATATTTACCGGTCTGAAGTCTTCACTTTTGTTGGAATTTACAATTTTTGGCACGGGAACTACTACTGATGTCTTCCAATTCTTTGGGAAAACTCCACTTGATAATGAATGGTTTATTATATTCAAAAGTGCAGGGCCAACCCAATTAAAACTGTCTTTTAACATTTTTTTGTTCATAAAATTAAAATCACTTTTATTTGGCATCATGTCTATAATTTTTAAAAGATCTTCGATAGAATTCAATGTTTTAAACTTAAAACTGTTCTCACATCTTTCAACACTGTTCACCCATGGTACCACTGGAATATTGTCATTTATTTCCTTAATACTTTTAACAAAATATTCATTAAATTTATTTGCAATTAAACTATCTCCTTTGGTTTTACTGCCATCAAATTCTATAAAGATTTTTTCAGTTTTTACATTTCCTAAAACTAATGTTTTTATGCATTTCCACATTGATTTTTGATCGTTTGCTCCACTTAACTGATTTTTGATATATTCGCACTCTGTTTTATTTAACTTTTTTTTGTACTCATTTCTTATATTTTTATAAATCTCCCAGTCCGTATCTTGTCCTGTCATCAAAAATTTTAAATGACTTTGAACTTTTTGCGACTTCTGCCTACGCAGATCATCATTAAACCACTTTTGTACATCACCGTTTATAGTCTTTTCGACAACAAATGTATTAATTATATTAAGCATTTCATTTTGAAATATATCACTCATATCGTTGTCAACCTGGGTTGAGATACCTATTCCATTTATTGCACTTCTCCTTATTGCTTGTGTAAATTGAAAACTATTATATTTAACAAATTTTATCTTTTTTGATTTATAGCACTTGTTTTCGTGTTTTATTTTAAATAGAATCGTTTCATGGTCACTAATTTTTATGTTATTTTGAACCTTTGCTTCACAAGTTTTTATATCTGTCACCACATAATCTAACAACGACTTGGTAGTACGAGTTATTCTCGTTGGCGTATCAATCAATTGTTTGCAAAGTTTTTCAGTGAATAAACACTCAAGTTCTCTTTTATAAATACTATTTTCAAGCCAGTCTATGTTGAAATCACCAAGTATCACAATATTTTTATCTGGTAGGTCATCTATCCAATCACCAATACAGTTACAAAAGTCTCTAATTGAAGTACTGGGTGACCTGTATACTGTAAGGAACACAATTTCTTTATTTTCAATCTCAACTTTTACTATCAAGAGCCACACCATTAAACCGATTTGAACACTTTTAATAATAGTAGGATATTCGTAACAGTCCCTAAGGTATATTATCACTCCTCCTGTGTGTGAAGATGTAGTTTCACATCTAATTAAATGGTAATTGTTAACACTTATTTCTTTATTATCTGTTTTAGTTCCAATATGAGTTTCGGTCAGTACAATCATATCAAATTTATGTTCGTATATACTATTTTGTATTTCACTAAAGTTAGACATAAGTCCTTGAATGTTTAGCTGCATGCATATAAAAAACTTTGATTGCTAATAAGCAATTTTTTCTCGCTCTCTTTCAACTCTTCTCAAATACACTGGACAATTTATGTCCCTAGCATCATGACAAGGGTCAATATCAAGATTGAGTTTTTTAATAGTTAAAATGCAATTTACACACTGTGTTTTTTCATTTGGACATTCATCCAATTTGTGCTCCTCACTGCATTTAGGACAATTCGTTTTGTTTGTACACTCTTTACCCATATGGTTAAATCCCCAACACTTGAAACATCTCGTAACATTTATTTTGTCATACACTGTACATTTGTTCCACCCAATATTGAGGCAGGGCTTTTCCACCTCCAATATATCTTTAAATAATTTATTATCCACTTCAACTATAGCGTTGTACTTATTAGTATCTTTATAATTATTATAACATCTTATAAGCTTTAAGCTTCCATTTAATTTATTCTGCTTTTTTATAATTTCAATAAGATTATCTTCAATAATTTTTTTATCCACCCCAATTATTAATATTTTAGGATCATGTAAAGATGGTACATTAACTTTATAGTTGTCACCTAGTTTTTCTTTTACTTCACTTTCCATTTTTTTTGTAGATTCTTCATTTTCACATCTTATAAACACTGCTCCATTTTTACTTTTAGATATTCCACTAATCTTAATCGCAAGATCGGCTGGATTAATCTTTTCTTTTAAATCTTCTTTTGTTTTTTCACAATTCTGACTTGTATTTGGCATCACTACAACCGGTGGGATATTTTTGACAGCACTAATTTCTGCATATGTTTTCGGTTTGTTTACTTTTTTAACTTCATTAGTTGACTCTTTTTCACTAATTAACTTAATACAACTCATAACTCGCTTTATTTCATCTTCTTGTTTATTTAATGCAGCTCTATTTTCATTTACCACTTGTAACACATCTTCAATTTTATTTAAGGCAATTTTGTTTTCGTTTACCACTTTGAGTACATCGTCCATTTTGGAAATTATCAACTTCAAGTATTTCCTGCACTCATCGCAGATAAACATAACATTCTTATGCTTCAGAATATTACTCTCATATTGCCCTAAATTAATGCATTTATTACAATAAGTTTTTTGGCAAAAAGCATTGCATATAAAGCCGCTTTCTTGTCTTCCAATTGTTTTATTGCACTGTGCACAATCACTCATCCTTCCCCCTTTTTTTTTTAACTTCTCTTTCTTTATTTACACTACTACAACTTCACTTCGATCGGTAATATCTTATTGGTCTTTGTCCATTCAATTCACTCATTAACGGCTATGCCGATTAATTTCAATTTCAATTTTAATTTCACTTAATATTTTAGTATTAAATTATTTCACTATAATTATAAAATTTAGCAATAAACTTCCGCGATTTATTATCACTTCAGCAACGCCCGCGTCGCTTCCTTTTAACAATTTTTAAACCTTTTCCTTAGCAGCTCGAATACACGTCTGTTCTCCACGGATTTCACTCAGATCATTATATTCAGAATCGTCGCTATTTGATTTTTTTAAAGTTTTCAGTTTATGATGTCAATAAATCTATTAACGTAAAACTAAGCTTTGTAATTAAAAACTTTATTGGCAAGCTGCATGAGAGATGTGGTTGTTTTTGCTGCTGTGGTTGTTGTTGCTGTTGTTTTTGCTGCTGTTGTTTTTGCTGCTGTTGTTTTTGTTGCAGTTGCCGTTGCGCTACCTCTTGCTGTCGGCGCGCTTCCTGCTTTATCTTGAGTTGGCTGAGGAGTGGCTCTATTTGCTCCTTTAGCTTTTTCAAGTCTTCTTCATATTTACTGATTTCGGCCTGTTTAGTTTGCAGGGCCTCCATCAGTTGATTTTCTTCTTGGAGGATTTGGTCCACCTCCACCTCCAACGATTTATTTGCTGACGGTTCTGGCTCCGATATTGTTCCTATATTTCGGAGACCTAAACTGCCCTTCTCCTCCCTCTGAGACGTAATCGGGGCTCCCAGAGTCGTCACTCTCTGAGGTCTCATGGTCTGACGTCACGCCTTTGGTTTTCTGCTACATTTTTTTTTATTTGCTTTCCTCTTAGCAGGATTGGTTCGTTGCACCAAGTTGGGAGTTTGCCTCTTCCTCTTTGTTATTGTCCACTGGTCCGTTGCATGGTCCGATGATGTTTCGGTGTTTTTGGGTACCGCTGCTGGCACCACAGTAACATCACCTGATGTATTGGCAGAGGTATCTTTCGATACCCCTGCTTTTCTCTCCTTCTCCATTTGCTTTTTTTCCCAATCTATAAAATCAACGATTTCACGATTGTGAAAAAAAGCTTCAATATTTTTGGTGTACTCCGCCCGGGATTCGAACCCACGACCCTTGGAGCTGTGTTCGGACTCCTTTTTTTTTTTTTTTTTTTTTCAAATTCATTTTTATTAATTCAATCTTAAATCTATCTTAAAGCTAGACAAAAATTCATAAAACTAGCCTAATTAACCATAACTTACAACTAACTTACTGGTCCCATACGGACACTCTAAGTTAACCAATAATACTTAATGCTAATGCCTTTCGGCCCTAAGATCTATTTAACTTCAATTCATTTTATTTATTTTTGTATTCATTAGAAAATTTAGAAAAACTAATGTCAATATCCTTTTTTATTTTTACTTAAAACCTACTTAAAATAAGGTCCTTAATATAAAACTTAAAGCTAACTAAAACTACCTATTCTACCTATAAACTACTTAAAACTAGAACAACCACAGCAGAAAATCTAACTATCTAACGTTTTTTTTCATATTTTGTTGTCTTTTTTTTTTTTTTTTTTTTTATTTTTTATTTTTTTATTTTTTTTGTATTTGTTTTTGTATTTTTTTTTGTATTTTGTTTTTTTGTATGTTTCTTTTTTTGTATTTTTTGAATTTTTTTTGTGCCACCATGCCTATTCTACTTAAATTTAAACCCTAAAACTATAAAACAAGTATGTAAGCCGGCCAAGGCTTTAAACCCCATCCCAACTACCCACTATCAAGTGCCGATTGAAGCCACCAAAACTGGTTCTCCTGCTTCACCCTATCATTTCGGTCCCGTTCGGACACAGCCTTACTGAACCGAAGGAGCTCTGCTCCGTCTTGTGCCATGACGTCCCGATTGTACAGGAGTCGCCTATCCACGGTTCGTCGTCTGACGTGGTAGATTAGCGGAACTGCCAATCTATCCTGTATCAGACCGCATCTATCTAAAAAGAGGAATGCCTCTGGTGGAATGAAGCCGCTCAAGCGTGCACTTTCAAAGTACTCGTCGTTGGGATAGAACGCCCCGAAAATTAAATTGTTGGTCGAAGACATAGCTCTTGCAATGTGACCTCGAACGAGTTTTATCACGAAATTGTCATTTCTGTTGATTCGAGCCCCGTTGTATAGGACCTCGTTGGAATAGTAATGCACGTAAGAAGATTCGGCTGTTCGATATAAGCCGGTACAGCGTCGTAAACACTGCCGCTCGAACACCCGAAACTTCTCCATCTGGGAAGGGGCAACGTTGAACCACACAGGACAACCATAAACGATCATCGGCCGTATGAGGGCCATGTAGCAAATTACCTTCACTCTGGGGTCAAGCCGACTGCTGTAAAACAGCCACAAACAGTGTTCGGACTCCACCTCCACTAGGCTACCGATTGTTTAAATAAAAAGGGGCACACTGCCTTCTTAATCGCAAAACACTACAAATGCACTTCTAATTTTTTTAATTTAAATTTAGCTGCTACTCACTTCTTCACTGTGCGGAAGTCAAAGAACGACTCAGTCCAACGCACTAACCATCATGCCACGGGTACTACATTGCACATCAAGGTGCATGGTTGCAAATACAATTCAATGGCACTTAAGCAATTAAGAGCACATATGTATGTACACAACGCACTTAGGTATATATATATTTATAAAAATATGATATCATTTTTGAACTCGAAACATTGAGAAGATCAGTTGGGTCCTGATGATTCATATGTATTTAAAGTGATTACTGAAAAGTATACATTCAATTTAATTGCTTAGGCTGAAAAAGCGAGTTGATGTTAGTTTTTTTTAATTACCACAAACAAATTATAAATCACCAGACAAAAAGATTTAGCCTTCATCCAGTTGAAAAGATTGAGTAGTCATACATTTATGTAAATGAGGATGAAACGAAGGCCGTGAAACTGGTTCAGGTATATACCCAAAGTTGAAGTGGTTATAATTATTATTTTGATGTTGAATTACATCCATTTACAATATAAAATAACAATATGAAGTACTTTGGACGAAAATGAGTTTCAGTGTTTCATAGCGTACTTTATTCTAATAGGTGTACAACATATTATAAGACTTAAGATAATTTCTCTAATTTCGGTTATTTGCTTACAAAGTTTTTTTATTACTCCAGGAGCTGGTAAGCTTGCTATATCTGAATTAGAACCAGCTTTACAATTTTGTTCTCATTTGGTATACGGATATGCCGGTCTGCATAATGATAACAGCAAACTTATCCCCTTGCATAAGGATCTCGACACCGATAAGGAAAAACATTATCTAACAATAACAAATCTTAAAAAAAAATACCCACATTTGAAGATTCTTCTAAGTGTTGGAGGTGGACGCGATGAAAACCCAGAAAAATACCTTTCCATGTTGGAAGCCAGCGTTAATCGCATGGCATTCATAAACAGTGCACATGCCTTGGTAAAAACTTACAATTTTGATGGTATAGACTTGGCATGGCAGTTCCCTCCTAATAAACCAAAGAAGATTCGCGGATCTATTGGTAAATTCTGGAAGGGATTCAAGAAAATCTTCAGTGGAGACTCCACGCTGGATGAAAAGGCCGAAGAACACAAAGAGGAATTTACGTCACTGGTTCGTGAGCTAAAGAATGCTTTCCGAGCTGATAATTTAGCAGTATCGTTGACTGTTCTTCCAAATGTTAACAGTTCAAGTAAGTTATGCTTCTTTAAGTTAGCGCCTTTATACTATTTATGTATCTAAATAATTTTGATTTTAGTATTCATTGATGTCGGCGCAATCATAAACTATCTGGACTTTGTTACCTTGGCAGCATTCGATTTTCAAACACCCACACGTAATCCCAAGGAAGCCGACTTCCCAGCTCCTTTGTACGAACTCAACGAACGCAATCCTGAACACAATGTTAATTATCAAGTTCAATATTGGCTGAATGGCCATTGCCCAGCTACTAAAATCAATGTGGGAATTCCAGCTTATGGACGTGCTTGGAAGATGACATCGGACTCGGGCATAACTGGAGTACCACCAATTGCCGAAACTGATGGTGAAGCACCAGCTTCAAGTCTAGAACCAGGATTTTTGAGTTGGCCTGAAGTGTGCGCAAAATTGCCAAACCCATCGAACTCACACCTTAAAGGAGCCGATGCTCCTCTGCGTCGTGTTGGTGACCCAACTAAACGTTTTGGAACCTATGCTTACCGTATTCCTGATGACAATGGTGAACATGGTATGTGGGTAGGCTATGAAGACGCTGATACTGCTGGCAACAAAGCAAGTTATGTACGCGCCAAAGGACTTGGTGGAATTGCTCTATTCGATTTATCCAATGATGATTTCGCTGGAAGATGTACCGGCGATAGGTACCCATTACTCAGGGCAGCTAAAGCTAGATTGTAAAATACTTTTTTTTATTTACCAAATAATATTCATTGAAAAATAAACTTCACAAAAATTAATCTCATGTTTTTTTATACACGATATACAATAATGGTCGAAAAACTTTACCATTGTATATATATTTACTATAGAAATATAGAAATATATATACAATGACTTTGATGAGAAACTTTTTTGCGTTTTACCCCCCAAAACGCATTTTTTTTAAATAAAAGAAATAAATTAGGTGGCTCTATTTTACAGATCGGGAAGAACTAAGGCCAATTCTTATGCCGAATCCGACGAACAGCTAGTTTGAGAAAGCACTCTATGTGACAAGAATTAATCCTGGAGGATGCTAACTTTTCGCAAGAGGTGGTGCAGGCATGTATTCGGCTGTCTACACATATAAAGCATTCCACATTTTTTATGTGCGAATAAAAAAGAATATCTATAATTGACAGTATGTCCGAAATTGAGCGCAAGGGTAAACTGATGGGCATTTCTGGAAGTGCGAATATTATTATTATTATTATTATTTATTAACAGGTAATTAAAATTACATGGTAATACTTAGTTTAACGAGCCTAGCTGCGGAGACTATTGGCTCTTATTTTAGTTTTAATTTAAATTAAAATGTTTGCTTTTAAAAGAAAATCTGATATTTTGTCGATATTTGTGGAACTAGGGTTTTGGAGAATTTCATAAATACATTTATTTTTAAATAAATTTTTGATTATGGGTTGCAATACAGGGCAGTGTTCTAGGATGTGATTCAGGTCCAACCTGGTATTGCAATTTGTACAAAGTGGTGGCGGATTTTTTTTGAGGAGATGCTAATGAGAAGTTGATGTGTGTCCAAGTCGAAGTCGTACAAAATTAGAGATTTTGTGTTTGGAAACGTTTGTTGGGTATACGGGGGCGAGTTTATTAGGATTGAGTTTTTTGTAATGATGATGGTATAGACTCCAGTCGTGGGTTATGACGGATTTTGACTCTTTTTGAATGATTTTTAGCAGATCTTGTTTGGTGTGAATATTAAAGCTATATACAGGAGCATTATTGGCTGAGTTAGCTGCACTGTCAGCGTATTCGTTGCCCTGGATTCCTACATGTCCAGGGGTCCACATTAACTTGATATTGTTTGGTGATTTTGTGAGTTGGTATCTAATTTCTGATATGAGTTCAGTATTGTTGTTAGGGTTTTTTATGGCGTTAAGTAGGGATATGCTATCAGAGCATATAATGTATTTCCCACGGTAATTAGACGCAGTCTTAGTAGCTTGTAGTATGGCGAATGCTTCTGCAGTGAATACTGAAGCGAATTCAGGCAGGTTGCTAATGCAAGCAATGGCACCATTTTCGAGTGTCACCGCAAATGATGTGTTTTCAGTTTTCTTAGAACCATCGGTAAACATAAATTTCCATCCATTCGATTTAAATTCGAGTGAGATGGCTGTGTAGAGTTGGCGGTAGATACTATTGCTGGTATTTACTTTTTTATAACTAGCTAGAGTTAATATTAGAGATTACGGATTGATGAACCATGGGGGAATACGGGGAGTAACTTGGCGCTCCTGTTTAGTTGGTAGTTCAAACTCAGCTGCTTTTATAAGAATCGTAGCAATGGCGGATGGGATCCTTTTTTTAAGTTTATGATCAGATGCTTTTTTGAAGTCGTTATCGATTATTGAATTTCTGGAAAACGACAGTTTCGCAAACAGTTTAGCAGTTATAGTATCTCTTCGTTCCTCTATGCTTGGAAGTCCTGCTTCTGCTAATATATTTTGTATAGGTGTTGTTGGGAACGCGTTGGTGCTTCTCCTTGCTGCGGCGTGGTAAGTTGGTTTTATTATATTTAAAATTGATTTAGGACAATGCCCATACATATACAATCCATATTCAATCTTACTTAAAACTAACATTCTCGTAGTGTTTGAAAGGGTATTTATATGTACGTTACTTTTATTTGAAGCTAGATATCTTACAATATTAGTTCTCGCAGCTAGTGATTTCTTAAGATCTATACAGTGTTGTTTCCAAGAATACGTTCTGTTAAAGACTACACCCAGAGAAAAGTCGGTGTAAAATTAGCCTATTTCGGGGGCTGATTTCACGTTAGGCCTAAGGCCGTTTTGAGCTAGCTTAGGAATAGGCTACGATAGCCTATTTTCCTAAGGTGATTTGAAAATCTTCAGATTTACCTTATCCCTAACATAAACCTTACCTATTTTACCTATTCCCTAAGGTGATTTAAATATTTCCCCTCCGAAGTTTGTTAAGGCAAATTACCTTATTCCTAAGGCAAATTTTACCTATTTCCTAAGGTAAATTTTACCTATTTCCTAAGGCAAATTTTACCTATTTCCTAAGGTAAATTTTACCTATTTCCTAAGGCAAATTTTACCTATTTCCTTAGGTGAATTTTACCTATTTCCTTAGGTGAATTTTACCTATTTCCTAAGGTAATTTTACCTATTTCCTGAGGCAAATTTTACCTATTTCCTAAGGTAAATTTTACCTATTTTCTAGGTCAGCTGAAAAAAAAAGTTATTTTTAAATAAAAATAAAATTTGTATTTAATTTTATAGTAGTATATTATATTTATTTATTTGTAAATATTTATACATATATATATATATATTGATATCGTTAATCATTGTTGAAACAGAAGGAATTTTTTTGCCATTAAGAAAGTAATGAATTGATATCGTTAATCAATGTTGAAACAGAAGGAATTTTTTTGCCATCGTGAATATTAAAAAAAAAAAAAGATTCAATAAAAACCCATACTGAAAAACATTGAGTAGGGTATTCAATATTTAAAACGTATGCAAGCTTTAAATAAACAATAATACAATGCAAGTATGTATCCAATTTAAATTTAATGTTGTCCAAGGAAACGACAACATTTTTGTATTTAAATTTCTCACCAATAACAAATATAACGGGTTGAAGTTTCGTGCCGGATTTTGCACATTCTTCTTGTTTTTGTTTAAGGACGTGTTCAATGTGGCTTGCATTTTCAACTTCAGTAGTGAATGATTGCCTGGAGTCCTCGATTGTAAATTTCTTGAACTTGCCTTTGAACTGCTGCGATGATGGCGGCAGCAATCCATGTAACAAAGTTGCATAAGCAATGTTAAAATTATCTGAAAATAAATTAAAACCTCATAAGAAAAATAGAATAAACATAGTATTTAAAACACAATTGAAAGAAAAGTATTTAATTAAACAAAGTGTTAAAATAGAGTCATTTTACCTATGTCAAGGTCAGCAATATTTTCTTTGACCTCATTGAGGTGTGATTTAAGCCCGCTACACTTCACCCTCTCACTGAAGAATTTGATGGCAATTTTTGAAAATTGCTCCCACTTCGAAAAGTCAAACCCGTTGTTTGGCCTTAAGAAATCGAAATCCATGGCAATCTGTTTATAAAAAGAAGAAAACACATTGAATGTTATGTTAAAATTTAATGTATTATTTGTTTTAAGAAAGGTGAAGAAATAAGTTAAAAAAAAAACGAATATTGTTACCAGTTCTGGCGCTCGTGAAAATTTGTAAAGCGGCCATTCCTGGAGGACTGTCTGAATGTCGTTGTCATTACTCTGGCTTATCATATCCCTCCTCATTGACATAGTTTGCTTCCATTGCTTAATAACGGTGTCCCAGTCGAGGTTTTGTTTTAGCTCATCGCAAAGTTTTTGCATCTCGTTAGAATTTAGTGGTTCCACATAATGATCTTCATTGGAAAGATCTTCCACTTCTATGACTTGCCTTCTTTGATGTTGTGGGACTGTTATAGAGCTTCTTGAGCGACCTGCGCTATCCTCTATATCGATCGTACAGCTTACCCTTAGGGGGCATTTTGTTACAACCTCTAACAAAGTATGAGCTCTGTAATGTAAACAATGCTTTTTAAAGCACATTGTATTTAAATTCTTATATCTATAATAGCTTTAACAGGCAACTTATGTAATTTTATTTTTTTTCGTTCCGAGGACGAACTTTTGACTGTCCAGAGTTGAAGAGCTCTGACAAAATATGGTGGATGAAGTTTTCTGTTGGAAAGCTATTTGTAATTAATATATTATACATAAATTGAGGCCATGAGAGCAGTAGTGTTCTATCTGCTTTTGCAATTTTTTTCGCATGGTATTAGAAAAATGTATTGACTTGTCAATATAAAAAATGTGTATGCCAAAGTGTTCCTAATGCGGCGTTTTCAGTGGGCTGGGCGTTAATTTAGATTATTGTTGTGCGTAATGGTAAAGAAAGGAAAAAGGTGGCTAGAAAAGCCAAATGCACAATGGGTTGAAGAGCCACGTTGCATTGTTTCAACGCAAACGTTTTTAATTCATAGAAACCTACATATTAGTTAATGAAAAGGTGAAACGTGTCCCAAAAATAACTTAATTGTAAGTTAGATACGATTAAAAGCAGGATTGAACACGTTTTCTATAATTAAAATACTCAAAATGAAGAGTTTTATACTTTTTTTCTACGAGCGAAATAAAAACGCAAATATATTGTAAAATATTGTAGGTAAAAATACTTACTTTGATATAATATTTGTACTGCTTGTTTTTATATTTTCTTTTATATTCACTTTTAAAACTTTTAACACATATAAGTATAACATTTAATTGAAGAGATGAACTGCACGCTGCACGCCACGAATTTTTGGAAGTAAATGATGAAAAGCACGTTTCCAAAGCAACCAGACAACGAGTTTACCTTAGGACTAAGGCAATTTTAAGGAACTAACATAAAATCACCTTAGGAATAAGGTGATTTTATGGCGTCACCTAGAAATTAGCTTAGGCCTAAGGTGATCTTACCTTAGGAGTTAACATAAATTTGCCTTAGGCCTAAGCTAATTTCTAGGTGACGCCATAAAATCACCTTATTCCTAAGGTGATTTTATGTTAGGTAGTTCTTTAAAATTGCTTTAGTCCTAAGGTAAAATAGAATAATTTGGATGGAAAACAACACATGAGCGTATCCTTTAGGGATATTTTGTTCGTTTTCTATTGGAAAAAGTAAGAAAACAGCGTCAAATAGTCATCCAAAAATGAGGATTCCTTTTAATAACATTTATTAGATCTTGGTAAAATTAGATATAGCGTAGGTAAAATTAGCTAAGGCCATGGTCAAATTTTATTTGGTTAAAGTTACAATGAAATAATGTGGGTGATGCAAAATCAAACATGAGCGTATCCTTAAAGGGCATTTGAAAGGAAAATTTAAGTAAAATTCAATCATTTTAATGATTTTACGTTCTTATTACATTTTTCACATCATTATCTCTTTTAAAATCAGTTTTTTTAAGGGATTGTTTCTAATTACAAGTTTCCCTATTACATGTTGGAAAAAGAAAACATCTGACTTGTTTAATTGAAATTTTGGAACATAATATCATTATTTTCATATTGATTTTACATGCTAAACATGCTAAAAAAATCCATTTAAACAATCCAATTATGCTTTTTCAATGATAGCTATAATTTTCCCTCCAAAACTGGAATCAGGGTTGATTTATTTTATGAAATAGAATCTTATATTAAGAAAAACAAATCAAAGTGTGTTTTGTTTTATACTTAATTTCCATTTGGCTGAAGTTAAAGGCTTTATTCATTATAAGGCGCATATTATATATAGCTATCGCATTGAAAAAGCAAAATTGAAACGATTGAATGGATTTCTTAGCATGTTATCTTTTGCCAAGAAATGCGAATTTTGTACCAATCGATCTGAAATTAACAAAATAATTGTTTGCCATTGAAAAAAGTTCAGACGGAATTTTTTTTCGGAAAGAAAAAATAGAAAATCCCAATTTAAACAAGGAATAAATGCGGAAGTGAATTTTTTTTTTTCTTAAACAAAATTATTTGACTAATTTTCCATCAATTGGAATAACATTTTCATTCATGGCCAAAAGGAAACATGCTAAAATATCCATTTAAACAATCCAATTATGCTTTTTCAATGATAGCTATAATTTTCCCTCCAAAACTCGAATCAGGGTTGATTTATTTTATGAAATAGAATCTTATATAAAGAAAAACAAATCAAAGTGTGTTTTGTTTTATACTTAATTTGCATTTGGCTGAAGTTAAAGGCTTTATTCATTATAAGGCGCATATTATATATAGCTATCGCATTGAAAAAGCAAAATTGAAATGATTGAATGGATTTCTTAGCATGTTATCTTTTGCCAAGAAATGCGAATTTTGTACCAATCGATCTGAAATCAACAAAATAATTGTTTGCCATTAAAAAAAGTTCAGACGGATTTTTTGTTCCGGAAAGATGATTCTGTCACTGAAATAGAAAATCCCAATTTAAACAAGGAATAAATGCGGAAGTGAAATTTTTTTTCTCAAACAAAATTATTTGACTAATTTCCCATCAATTGGAATAACATTTGCATTCCTGGCCAAAAGAAAACATGCTAAAAAATCCATTTGAACATTCCAATTATGCTTTTTCAATGATAGCTATAATTTTCCCTCCAAAACTCGAATCATTGCTTATGCGTGGGAAAATCACCTTAGGCCCTAGGTAAAATCACCTTAGGCCCTAGGTAAAATTTATTACCCCAAAAAAAAAAAAAAAAAAAAAAAAAATTTACCTAGGGCCTAAGGTGATTTTACCTAGGGCCTAAGGTGATTTTCCCTCCAAGACTGGAATCATTGCTTTTTGCGCTTTTGGTGGGAAAATCACCTTAGGCCCTAGGTAAAATCACCTTAGGCCCTAGGTAAAGTTTATTTATTATTTTTTTCTTTGCGGAAATAAACCTGTGTAATTAACAACAACAATACAAAATTTCTTGAAGGTAAAGAAAAAAAAACATTTGTATATTTTTTAAAACTATAATAAATGTTTTTTTCCTTTATAATGACATTTGAATCGCTAATCTATTGAAGCATATTTCCTTTTTTTTTAGGAAGAATTCAAAACTTTTTGCCGAACAAAAAAAAAAACGTTAAATTAACTTAGGCAAAATAATGTTATAGCAAAATAACATTTCACCGAAAAAATTCCCCAGGAAAAAATTAGCTTAGGCCATAGGTAAAATTGCCTTAGTTCTAGGCAAAATTATTTTAGAAACCTTAGTCATAGGTAAGAGTCTAACATAAATTGCCTTAGTTCTAGGCAAAATTATGTTAGGAAAATAACATTCTAAGTAAAAAAAATTCCTAGGTAAAATTTAGCTTAGGCATAGGTGAAATTACCTTATTTCTAGGCTAAAATTTTACAATTAATTGCCTTAGTCCTAAGGTAAATTTATGTTAGGAAATATTTTCCATACAAAAATATTTACCTTATCCATCTAAGGCACGGTAGCCTATTCTAGGTAAATTTAGCTTAGGATTTTCGAGCATAAATTGCCTTAGAACTAAGGCAAAATTATGTTAGAAAATAACTTCCATACAAAAAATATTCACCTTAGGCAAATAAGGCAATTTTACACAGTTTTTTTCTCTGGGTGTAAACCTAGAATACTTAAGTTACTAACATTTTGGATTTGTACATTGTTTATATTAAGATTAAGTTGTGCACAGTTTTGTTTTCTACAAATGTGGAGCAATTTACATTTTTGGATCGACAATTTGGCGCCTGACGTTTTCGACCAATCTATAATTTCTTCTAGGGCAATTTGAAACAAGATTTTACTTCTGTCAATATCATTAATTTTACATAAAATATATATATCGTCTGCATAAATGCAGTGATCTAGTAATTTTTGCTTTTTCAAAATTATCTATGTTTTATATCGTCGAATGCAATTATAAATAAAACCACCGAGAGAGGTGATCCCTGGGGTATACCGTTATACAATGGGTAGTTGGAAGAGTAGACGCTATTAGTCTTTACACAAAAAGTTCTATTTGTTAAAAAGGATCTTACATAACCGTATATTTTTCTTCCAACACACCATTTTGTAAGATTTTTCAGAACTACATGGATACCTATTCTATCGAAGGCTTTTTCGAAATCGAGGGAGAGAATGGATACGTGGTTTTTTGCTGATAGAGCTTTTGTAGCAAAATAGTCGATATGGAGAAGAGCGTCGACACATCCTCTGTTGCATTTAAAGGCAACTTGGTTAGGACTTATAAGCTTGTTTGTTTCGGCAAACCATAGTATGCGCTTTGCAATTATTTTTTCCATTATTTTGGATAGGCATGGGATAAGAGAGATTGGGCGGTATCCTTCGATTGTATTTTTATCTTTTTTTGGTTTCGGAATAGGTATAATTGTAGAAGATTTCCAGGTATGAGGAATGATAGAGTTGTTTAAGATACTATTATAAAGATCAAGAATTCTCTGCTTAGTTTTATAAGGTAGATTTTTCAGCATTGGATAAGATATTTTATCTCTGCTTGGGGTTTTGCCTTTGACCTTGCTAAGTGAGGTTTCAAGTTCGATTAATGTTATCGGTTGTTCGATACGTCGAGCTCTCGGATTAGCAGCATGTTGAGTTGAGTGGTTAAGGCTATCTAATGTTTCTCTTACGAAAGCGTTGGAGAAATTTGTATCTTCCGATGCTTTTGACCAAGTTTGTGCGATAAAATTAGATATTTTTGGCGGGTCTGTGATCGTGTCATTATTTGATTTCATGCAGTTTATTGCGAGTGAGATTGGGTTGCCAGTGAGATGGCGGATATTTTGCCATATTTTGGCTGGCGAGGAGTTGGGGTTTATATTTGAGTGAAGTCGGAGAAGCTTTTTGCTTTGCTGTCTTTGAGTAACCGTCTAAATTTAGCATTTGATTTTTTATAAATTATTAAATTTTGTGTTGTGGAGTTTTTTTGAAAGTTATTTAGTGCAATCATTTTTTTCTTTTCGTAGCAATGAAAGTTCAGTGTTCCACCAAGGGACTACATGTTTTCTTTTAATTGAAGCAGATTGAGGGATGGACAAATTTGCAGCAGTTCTGATTGCTTTGAGCAAGAGAGCCGCTTCTTTGTTATTGTTTAATGACGGCGCTTTATCCGACAAGTATTCAGAGTTTATCTGTTGAAATAGTGTCCAGTTGGATAAGTCAGTTTTAAATTTAGGGTGAAATGTTTTTGAGAACGTAATGGTTACACTATTTAATGAGGTCAAAATCGGGAAGTGGTCACTATTGCGTAGATCATCTAATGTCTTCCAAGCTATTTTTGGGAGAAGCTCAGGTGAGCAACAGGTTACGTCAACATGGGTTAACGTATTGTGTGTTGAAAGGTGGGTGGGAGATCCGTCGTTCATAATAACGAGGTTGTTGTCCGAGAAGAAATTTTCTAGTACTTCGCCTTTTTTATTGGTGATTGGAGATCCCCAAAGTGTATTCCAGGCGTTAACATCACCTCCAAAAATGATTGGAAGATTGACTTGACTAATTATATTTTCTAGTTCGTTTTTATTAACTGTTTGTTTTGGGGGTAAATATATGTTTATGTATGTGAATTTTGTTTTATGTTGTATTTCAACAGCAAGGGTTTGCAGGTTTGAGTTCAAAGGTATTATTTTGTGCGGGGTATTTTTTTTAATTAAAAGAGCTTTACCTTGTTCACCAGTATCATTGTCTGGCGAATTATAAAGATAACCATCGAAGGCTTTTGGGAAATTTAGCACCTTGTCAAAGGGGCAGTGAGTTTCTTGAATAGCGACGATTGTAGGATTGAGATGTTTAATCAAAATGTTTAGCTCATCAAGATTATTTATTAATCCATTCATATTCCACTGCAGAATATTGAGAGCTACTTCGATGCTACATGAGTTCCACGCACTTGTTTTACCAGAGGCAAGAGAAGGGTGGATAGAGAGAGTATTTTTTGGGTTTTGGTTTGTAATGTTTGGTTTTCGTTGTAAATTGTCAGGGGCGATTCCTCATAGTCAGCGGGTTTAGCGGCGCTAAACCAAGAATTTTAGAATCTTATTTTGTAATATGAATATTATTTGGTAATTGAATTACTAACCAACTCAACAGTTGACCATTATGTTAAAAAATCGGTTGTAGTTACATAACTTGCATCTTGCAATCAAAGTCAAAGTGACTTTTCTTCAAATAATTTTCATTTCATGCAATACAACTCTCATATAATACCAAATCTATCTTGAAACATTGGGCTTGGGCATCGCAAAAGTTTGCGCTATCAAATTTCATACATTTTACACATACAGATAAATACACACATTCAAATAAAAGCCTGTACAAATAAATAGAAGGGTTAGCGCAAAAAAAGGCGATAACCAGACAAGTATGAAGGTACACATTAAAGACACACAACAGAGAGGAAGACCAGGCGCGACCAAGAGTTTGATGTCTTCTCTCTTTATAATTACTTCGTACGGACTATGGAAGAAAGAACAACAACGAACATGATCGTCGAACACGGCAACTGTTCGGTATACTTTATACCATCATACCATATTCGTTTTTGAAAGCATAAGATTGTGCGATGTTATTTATTTATTTAAAAATGGGTTTTGCTAGCGAACTTGCTTGACTTGCTCTACGAGAATATAGCGAGCAACGCATGTTCGACGGTTAGCGCAGCTTTTAGCGATTATACTCATTTTTGATGCCGATATGTGAGGAAAAGGAAATGGTAAAGACGTTGGAGTTAACGCGGATTATTTAAATGTTTTATAGGAAGTAGGTTTTGTTTGGAACCTTCTTTTAGGCGGAAAGGAAAGTGACTTAAGAAAGTGCATTTTAATAACTATTGTTTTGTTAGTTAAATATTAAATGTTTTGTGATCAATATGTTTTTGTATGTACATATATTTTATTGTAATTACTATTAATATAATTCCATACGAATTCAAACATGGTAGAGGCTAGTCGTAAGAAATTATTTTATTTGATTTCCTTAGAACAGCTCAAATTAAAACAAGCATTTCTTTTAATGGAAAAGAAATTTTCAAAAAATAAAAATTAAGTTTATTCAAAAAAACAAATATTTAGTCAAAAAATCAGTTTGAAGTGTGATTTTCAAAATGTTTATAAAGTCCATATATTTTTTCATTCAGAATTCGTTATGCTTATTAATTAAAAAAAAATGAAAACTATAAGACTTTAAATTTAAAACTACCAGAGCGAAAAAAAAAACTAATTAAGAGAACATTACGACTTATGCAGCTGCATTGGATCAATTTTAATTCTTTTGCAATCAAAAACAAAATAATAAAAATTGTATGAAGTTTAATTTTCAAATTGTATTCAATCAAAAAATCTATTTGTTTTCTAAGTCATGGAATTGTATAATTCTATGACCAGCTAATAATAAGGTTTTAGGCTATGAGATAAGTCGTTGTAAATAGAGTCTTCTTTGTTTGTTTAAAAATAGATACTTTTTTTTCATGATCTTGGTCTAACAATAGAAACTTTTTTTTCGTAGGAATTAAAATGGAATCTCCAATACTTCTCAAGCAAAGACCATAATTGAAAAATGATTAGAGAAACTATTTTCAACAATATCGTTTTCGGAGCAGCTAATAATGGGCGCCCTACTGATTTAAAATAAACACACAAGTATAGAAACAGAGATTATACTCGAACCTTTAGCGAAAATCAATATTCTATAATAGCCGCGTTTTATTATCGCCATGATCTGATCCGGATCTTGAATTTACATGCATTACAACAACAACACAAGATCCTGCTTTGTGTTTGGATCTCAATTTGAGATCCAAAATTTAATTCTTTTTTTCACACATTGAGGGCTTTATCATTGTAATTTGACATGTAAATGTTGGTATCACTACCAACTATTTAAAATATAACCCATATTGCCATAGTTACATTTCCATCCGACTGAAAAAAAAAATATTTTAAATAGAAACTAAGCAATTTCATTTTTATTTACTTTTTATATCTAACACACAAAACAAAAACCTTTGACAAAATAAAACATAAATTAGTGAACTTAAAATGAATAAGCGCAAAAAATGTATATTTAGCCCAATTAATGGATATCATTTTTCCCTAAAAAGAACAACAAAAAAATATTCATGAAATGAAATGTTCTTTTGGCAACTCTGCTTTAAACGTCAAAAAATACGAGTAAGTAAATAAAATTCCCAAATCTGCAACCACACAAGATGGAAAACACAAATAAATTGTAAGTAATTTGTAAATTAAATATACCTATCTCGTATTGCATTCATCAAATTTGATTTTATTTTTAGGCCAAGAAGAATCTGGAGTGCTGACGAAACCAAGGCGTTTCTAGATGCTTACAGCAGAAGAAGGTTTGAGTTTGAAAGTGCCCGGCTCAAAAAACTTGCAATGAAAAATGTCTTGGAGGACTTAATTTCTCTTGGAGTTTTGGTAAGTAATTGATTTTTAAGTTTAATGATTATAATTTAATCCTATTTTTATTGTTTTCTGTAGACCCAACCAACAACAGAAGATATGCTCAGGATTAAATTAAAAAACCTTTTGAGAGCCTACAAGACTGCTGTGGACAATGACAAAAGGACTGGAGTGTCCTTAATCAAAGCTCCTTTTGAGGACCAAATGGCTGAAATATTTGGTTCCCGTTCCATAATTAAAAACCAGCATTCGATTAATTTGTGTGGCAAACAAACAGAAGGGATGTCGGAAACTATTTGTGGTTTACAAAAAGGTATACGCTTTAAATTTACATACATATGTGTGTTTGCAAATAATTTAACAATTTTTTTCTGTTTTTTTTTTTACAGAATCCAGCAAAACTCCGAAAGCATCTTCATCTTCATCTACAAAACTGATTGAAGCAGTTAGTGTTTCGCAGCCAGGTAGGAGATTTAAATAAAAAATAATTACATATGTACATATTTGTTTAGGTAGAGATTTTAACAACTTCTTTTGTTTTGTTTTACAGAATCAAGTATATCTCTAAGCCCGGAAGCGTCCTCTTCTTCAGTCATCGGCATCGGCGCAACCTCCTCAAAGAAGCAAGGGATGGGAAACAAAAACAAATATTGTTTGATGAGGGAAAAAAGGGCTGCGGAAAGAAACGAAATTTTGAGGGATTACACTGCAAAAAGGTTAAAAAAAATGGATGAAGCAGAAGAAGCAAGAGAAGCTCGTCTAGCCAGAAAGGAAAAGTTGCTAAGAGAATTATTTGATAAACCATACATTTCATAAGCATTATGTATGTATGTCATGGTTTATTAAATAATTCTCCTAGCAACTTTTCTTCTTTTTTTAGTATAGTTTTTGAATTATAATTTGTTTATTTTTTTGAATTATTTTTGATTTGTATTTTGTGTTGAATGAGAAATGGATTGTTAACGTGAAATGAAATGTGATATTTTTTTGTATGTATGTTCCTATAGTTTTAATTAAAGAGAAATAGTTATTGTTTTTTTTGAAATGAAATGTGATATTTTTTTGTATGTATGTATGTTCCTATAGTTTTAAGTAAAGAGATATAGTTATTGTTTGTAATGAATTTTTATTTGTTTTTAGTTGAATAAAGAAAGTTTTATTAAAATACTTTTAAATAATGGTTTTTATATTTAAATTACCTGTCTGTTTATTAATTCGTCTAGTAACTGCTGCCGCCTATTACTGTTTGAGGTCTCTGTATGAAAATCAAGCTCTGGAAACGATTCGAACTGATGGTTTTCTTCTAACTCGTCGTTGTTATCTACACACATATTATGTAATATGCATGCGCAGACCACCAAATTCACCGCAGAGTTTATGTTTGTTTGCTCAGTAAAATGAAGAATTCTTCGGAAACGAGTTTTTAGTAGACCAAATGAATGCTCTATTACTATTCGTCCCGAAGAATGAATTTCATTAAATTTACGTTGAGCAGCTGTTACATTCCCATTGTCTTTGAAGGGTGGAATAAGCCAGTCAAGATGTGGATATGCTGAGTCGCCAAGCAGAAACGAGTTAAAAGGAAAAAGTTCTTCTGTCCTCTCGCATGCGTCCTTGTAAAGATCGGATCTACGTAGAAGTCGGCTGTCGTGCAAGCTCCCCGGTTCTCCACAGAAAACATTTATAAATTTTTTCTTTGCGTTAACAACACCTTGCAGTAGAATGCTGTAGCTATGCTTTCTGTTGAAATAATCTTCTTTGTTTGTAACCGGGGCCTTGATTCTTATATGTGATCCGTCAATACATCCCAAAATTCCTGGCATCTTTGTTTTTGCCTCCATTGTAGCCATATTTTGGGCAATTTCTTCTCTGCTTGGCCACTTCACATATTCATGACTGATGGATATAAGCCACAAAGTCACCCTCTTCACAATACTCCAAGCCGTGGAACGTGATATGCCAAATAAATTCCCAATTTCACGAAAAGTATTTGTGTTCGCCATATACCACAGAAATGTATGTATTTCTTTTTCAGCAGAAGTTTTCGGCAGCCCTCTTCTTGGTGTGGTAACAAATCGTGGCAATAACTTATACCGATCTAGAATAAATTTTAATATTTACATGTAAACGTTAATATAAAATAAGAAAAATTTTGTGTATACATACCTATCAAAATATGGACAGTTGACCTATGAAGCCGAAAGTGGTTTTTAAAATCTGCGTCGCAAAACGTATGCACAATTTCCAAAAATTTTTTTATTTTATTCTGATGATTTGGAGGCGTATTTTCGTCTGTTGAGGAATCGGAACTACTCGTATCATCTAGTAGTGCGGACAAATTTGACGAGAGTGATTCATCGCTATCATCGCTGTCAAATAAGAACTACAAATATGAAAGTTTATTATAAAAAGACAAAAAAATAAAAATAAATAAATACTTACATCAACCACAGCAGCTTCCATTTTCGGGTTTTGATTGTTTTTTTTGCTTTATTTTGAAATGTCACTTTTGAAAGAACGAATTTGACACTGCTACCAAACTTTAAATAATAAAAAATATGATGATCCAATGCTGTTTTATTATCATGATCTGATCCGGATCAGATCACGGTGATAATAAAACGCGGCTAATATTACCAATAGCTATTTGGCAGTGAGAATAACAAGATAAATTGTTTTGTTGATCTTGTTTGCTTTTTTCCGGTATCTTTTTCGCATGGAGTTCCTCGTATGTGGACAATATGAACACTCTAACCACATTTCAGAGAAAACACAAACTAAGTGCCTCTCATTCGCAATATGTAATTAAATTAGCTACCTTTGGTCAGACTAGGAAAGATGAAGCTTTAAGTGTCCAACATAACGTTCAAAAAAATCGTGCAGTGTTAAATCGTCAACATTTTTTAAAGTTTTTCAATTGCTATCCAAAATGATTTAATCAAAACTGTTGCTGACGTTTTAGGCGATCACATTTCTGATAGAATCCGACAGCCAGAGTTTATAGCTTTGTCTGACATTAATTTAAGGTCCCAATTATCTATTGTTATTACTTTAATAAAAAAAATCATGAAACATTTGCTGCATTTATCGATGTAAGCTCAGGGCGGACTGCAGAAAATTTGAATAAAATTAATTTTTATGCATGAAAACTTATCTTCAACTTCTAGGAGAAAGTAGCTAACCCTGAGATCATGAGCAGGAATCGCCACTGAATTGTAATGGTTGTTCAAATTATGTTGTTCGGTGCTTTGACTCTGCGACTCGGGCGTTGAATCATTTAGACTCTTCTCAGAGCCTGATTGATTCAATTCTCGAACCGCAGAGTCGGGCGTTTGGGTAAAAGTATCATTATAACATGTCGGCATCTTGATTGTCTGAATTTTCGTTATCTATATTATTATTCATTGTTACCCAAAAGTTTTTGGGTGACAGCTGATAAGGGGGATTGAGGGAGTGAAGAGGGGAGTTTATTGTGATTTAAGGTAGAAGAAGATTGGGTGTTGGTATTGGTATTTGTGTCTGAAGAATGTTGTGAGTTATTTTTTGGAATTGAATGAGTAGATTGCGATAGAGAAGTATTTGTGTTAAATGGTATGGAAATAGTTAAGTTTTCTTTTGGTAGTGTAGGAGGTAGGTCAGTTGTTATTGTTGGAGCAGATGGAGTGCTTGATGTGTTTACTATGGTTTTTTGTGTATGTAATGAGTTGATTTTTGGATTATTGGTATTTTGAGTAGTTTTTGTTTTTGGAGGGGTAGGTAGAGGTCGGGTATGGGATGAGCTTGGAAGAGAGACTTGAGTATTATTTGTTGTACTGTTTTGGTTTGTTGTTTTTTTAATTGTTTCAGCGAACGTATCAACTTGAGGTGGGATTAATACTGTATTTTGTTGGTTATATACATAGACACACCATATAAAGACCGGAATCTTTCGTACGTTTTACCCTCCAACACCCATTTGTTTACATTGTTGTATTTGTAATTTTGACATTACGTCCATTTTGAAATTTGAAATCCAACAACAATTCGATGCGGTGTATTTACTTGTTTTGACAGATGTTTTTTTTATCTAATTGCTATGGTGAACATAAAAGTATCAGCTGTTCGGGAAAATGAATTTCCGTCAAAATAAGAAATAAAATAAAAAATACATTTTTGGAGAAAAATAAATGCGCAATTACACTTTTTTTTCTCAAAAAAATTCTTTGTATGATTCCCGATCGATCAGTATATAATTTTCATTTCTAATCAAAGGGAAACACCGTCAAATATCGATTCAAATTTTTAAATTTGCAAGTAGACACAATATGGTATCCTCATTTGAACCAATTTCCGCACCACATTGGAACTCACTTGGAAGTGTTCTTATAAGTTTTTGTGATTGTAACTAAAAAGTGTGAATGCAACTTTCTTACTCACACTTCAAGGATTCCAGGAAGGTATAAGGACACGACCGAATGAGTTCTAATGTTTGCATTTTTTAACATTTTTGTTTTCAGTTTTTGATCAAAAACAAATATAAGCAATGCATTCTAAAAACAATAGTAAATAATCTTAAAATTTTAAAAATCACACTTTTAACCTTTTTTTACCTTTTTTGCCCAAATTTTGAGTTTAAAACAATTTTTTTCAAAAACTATGGAAATTAACACACGTCTGTTCCATTAGTAATTAGAAAATATGAACCAAAATATAATAATAAGCAATAAGCACGATCCTCTGGATCATAAAATATGATATTAAATATTATGTTACATTTCAATACAATCACGTAGGAACATGTTGTTTTCCTAATAAGTGATTCATGTATAAGAAACCATAAGATCTTTGTTTAACCATATTTGTTGACAGTTTACAGCGAAAATGTTTTTCCATTTTAGTCTTAAGTTGACATCTGAGATGATCGAATTAATAAATATTTATTAAAAATATAATATCTCAACGAACTATTCTAATTTGCATAGTTCTGACTTGATTTAAAAACAAGCTAATATACAAAAGTGTTGGTTTTAAGAAAATGTATAAAACTTAGTTGTAAGTATTACCATTGTTTTTTCCATTTAACGTACATATTTTTTTAAATTGCCCCTAACGCCTAAACGGGGAGAATAGACCCCGCTCCCATAGTAAAAAATTAATGTTTTTAACTGTTCTATACAAATCCGTCATTAAACTTTGTCGGCTGAGTTATCGTACTCTTCCCAAAAAATGCAATAGCTAATGTCGATGTAGCCACTAGGTGCCCCCCCTAAAGAATTTCTCATCACTATACTTTATTTTCGTGGTGAATTGATGTTAGAGGGTGGTGAATTGATGTTAGCCGTGGTGAATTGATGTTAGAAATAGAAATAAGGGTGCGTGAGAAGTAGCGTTGCCAAAATGTGCCCGATCGGGAATTTGTACAAGTGTGATAACTAATACCGTAAACAAAAAGACCTGAAATATAATAAGTTTATTTAGAAAAGACAAACTGTTATTATTTTCTTAAACAAATTTTTTCCAGGGTAGTGGGATAGTGGCCCGCACATTTTGGAAATGGCTCTCAAAATTGCCCTTACAATTTTTGTCTTCGCGGCAACGCTGGTGAGAATTGATGTTTCAGCTTGTAGGCAAAACCAGAATGACAGATAGGTTTCCGGTCTTTATATGGTGTGTCTATGGTTATATATTTGCTTGGCTTCTTTCATAGTGCATTTTTTGTTGTTTTTATTGTTAGGATTTCTTTTGCTTGTTTCTATGTAGGGCGTTAGTTCCACCGCAACGTTTTGTTGTATGTCCCAGCAATTGGCAATTGCGGCATCGCATTGGGTTGGGAATATATTCCGTAATTTTGGCTGTGTAAAAACCGATATCAACTGATTTAGGGGTTTGGTAGAGGTCAAATGTGAAGAGCATAAGACCTGAAGATTTTTGTTTTCCATCATCACCTTTTTTTTGGAACTTATATATGTCTATGACACCTTGAGATTTCATTTCGCTAATTATTTCAATTTCAGGTACGTTAATGAGGCATGGGGCATAACAGATTCCTTTCGTTTGGTTAAGTTTATCATGTAGGTTCACAGTTACTAGGCAAACACCAGCAAGATCTTTGATTCGAAGGAAAATGTCGGCGGTCTTTTGAGACCTTACAAATATTAGTAAACTACCGTCGCGAAGTTGGTTTATGCTTTCGTAATCTTGACTTATAGCATCGATGGATTTTTTAAGGACAAATGGGCTCAGTGATGTTATGGGTTTTTCGTTCGATTTTGGGGAAATAACGATAAATCGAGGATTTTTTACAGTGATAGATGGAAAGCTTGGGAAAGCGTTTGGTAGTATGGTGTTGTGTTTTGTTTTTTTTTTTTTTTTGGGCTGAAGGTCGGGGTCAGGATCGGGGTCAAGATTCCCAAATCGACCACCTATATTATTTGGCCAATTGGCCATTTCAAATGTTTTTTCTTTTATACACTGGGTACACTCAAATGCGATACCGAGGAAAAGAAAGAAAGAAAATAAAGAAAGAAAGTGGTTTAAAAATAGAAAACCGGTTTCCGCGCTTGGCGACAAAGCTAATCACACAGTAACTTGATGAACAGTGTTATCGGTTCGAGAGTTAGTCGGTGACTGTGCGAATATTATGGTTGAATTATTAATGGGGGGAGGGGTATGCAACTGGCTAATTGAATAGAACAACGAAAGCCAGGAAACATTACTGCGGTGGTGTTTAAGCGACGGAAAAGTTTCTATCATAGTTCTATTACCTATCATTTTTCAAGCTCTTTTTTGGAGTGGTTCATAAGAATTAAACTCGTTTTAGAGGCACCTGTCCCTTTGTAAATTACATCCAGATCAGAAGGAGTGACATATTTATTGCACCATCGAAACAAGTAAAAAAGTACCTTGCAGTATTTTCGGCAATGTCGAATACCTATGTGCTTATTTTACAAGAGTTGATCTGTAATGACAGGGAACGGCATTGACTTTTCTTGAAGGATTAGGTTAATAATTCTCCATTGGATACTTAAATATCTTAAATAGTCGAGCGGATTGCAAACCGAATTTGAGCATTCTGATGGTTAGGATTGAATTGTTTTTAAACACGTTGAAGAAACAATTTGATTGATTTACTAACACACACTTTCTCATAATCTTCCACAGCTTGTTGGCAAACCGAATTATCAGCCTAGGTTTATTACCTTTGCAATTTAGTATTTTTGGATATGAACTTAAAGGAATGAGAAAGTACGTCGTTCGCTTAGCACAAGAGCCACGTAGCTTCAAGGAGGTACTAATGGGGTTTCCCATGAGAAAAAAATCAATTTATTTTCTATCTAGATCTGACAAATCACAAATTTTTGATTTAAGATCAAATCTGCAGATCTGGATTTTTCGGTAGATTTACCCTCTGCACCTTTACCATTAAATAATTAGTCTGGTATTACACAGCGCATGTTTTTCCTTACATCAATGAAGTGCGAAAGAGAAAGGAAGAAATAAAAAATGAAATAGAAATAAGTCTGGGTGTAATAACACACTAATCATGCGAGATTGACATTTGGTCATATTTTTCGGAAACGAAAAAAGATGTTCAACAATTTGAGTAACGAAAACGTTCTTTTAACATACTCACATACCATTTAAGCAACTTTGTGTAAATAATAACTTTATTAAAAATATAAACTCTTCATCTGAATTGGACTTAGGGAACAGAGAGAATCATCTACGCATTACACAAGCCGTAAAAATTCTCGAAATCGAAATTATTGTAAAAACTTATATACTGTGATCTGTTGTTTTGGCATCATTCTATGTTAATAGAAAATCTTATTTTTACGTAACTTGGCACTATTGTTCACTTTCTTCTTACAAATTCAAATAGTCTAGACGTGCTTTTATTATCTTGAAGATTTTTACAAAATAATCTAGGCTTTCAACAGGTTATGGGCCCAGAATTTAGGAAATATTAAAGATAAGTAAAGAAAGTATAATTTAAATTAATTTGTTTAGATTTTTTGGATTTGTGTAGTCACAGAAAATGACGAGCAATTTGCCAGCAATAGAACGCTTGAAATGTCGTGAAAACTACGACAATTGGAAATTCGCGGTTGAGAATTACCTCATGTTGGATGACTTGTGGAAGTCGGTCCAAGGAACTGAGGTGAAACCCGAAAAAATTGCACTAGCAAAAGCAAAGTTAGTTTTGCTAATCGACCCGTCGCTCTATGTGCACGTCAAGGAGGCCACCACTGCGAAGGAAGTGTGGGACAAATTAGCGTCGACATTTGATGATTCAGGACTCACCAGAAGGGTGGGACTTTTGAGAGAACTGACCACAACTCGTCTAGATACTGCTCATCAATATCAGAGTACGTCAACAAAATCATCGGAACTGCTCATAAATTGAATTCCATCAAAATGAAAGTGGATGATGAGTGGATTGGCAGCTTACTGCTGAGTGGTTTGCCAGAGAAATTCCAGCCAATGATTATGGCAATTGAAAGCAGTGGAATCAAAATCACTGCAGATTCAATAAAGTCAAAATTGCTGCAAGATTTTGATTGCTATAATGGTGGTGCTCTCGATAGTCAAGCGATGGCAGTGTTCAAGTCCAAGGGCAAACCTAAGAAGAAAACAAAATCAGTAAACTGTTTTGGATGTGGTTCTGTTGGACATGTGAAGAAAGATTGTCCAAACAAATCGACACATGGAAATTTTGCTGTATTTACATCATATTCTGTTCAAGAATCCACTCAATCATGGTTTGTGGACTCTGGTGCATCGTCGCACATGACAAAGAGTGTCGAAGAGTTTTATAACTAGATGAAGAGTTCTTCGAAGGATTTCGTTACGTTGGCGGACGGATCAAAGCTGGAGGTTTCTGGTAAAGGTGATATAAAGATGTTGATGTGCGGTGATGGCGGTGCTGTTAATGAGGTGCTTGTACGTAATGTTCTTCATGTTCCCGAAATATGCTTCAATTTGATGTCCATTAGTCAAATCGTCAAAAATGGAAACAAAGTTCAGTTCGATTCAGATGGATATAAAATTCTTGACAGCAAACAAACTATTTTTGCATCGGATACTGAAATCGATAAAGTTTTTAAATTAAATATTCCTGCTACAGATACTGCTAGGGTAGTAGGTGAATTTAAAAACAAGAGTTTGTGGCACAGACGGATGGGACACGCAAATGCTGAGGTCTTACGACAATTAGAAAAGACAGATGGTTCCAATGATGTGGAGAAAAATTGCATCACATGCTGTGAAGGAAAACAGTGCAGGCGCAGTTTCAAATCATCAACAACAACTACGACTGATTTCCTGTAGCTAATTCATTCGGATGTCGCCGGACCCATGGAAAAAGCATCGATTGGAGGAGCCAGATATTATATGTTATTTTTGGATGATTATTCCAAAAAGGTGTTCGTGTATGCAATGAAGAAAAAAAGTGAAGTTGCAAAACACTTTTTAGTTTTCAAAAGCATGGTGGAAAATCAAATGAAAAAAAAATAAAAATCTTTCGCTCAGATAATGGAACCGAGTTCCTGAATACAGAGATGCGAAAATGCTTTGAGTCATCTGGAATTATTCATCAAACGTCAACTCCATACTGTCCTGAACAAAATGGAAAATCGGAAAGGATGAATCGATCATTGGTGGAAAAAGCGCGCTGTCTGTTATTTGATGCTGGTCTCGATAAAAGTTTTTGAGGTGAGGCAGTATACACCGCAGCGTATCTGATAAATCGGACTCCGATAAAAATTCTCAAAATTCGTTGTCCAGAAGAAGTTTGGGTTGGCGCAAAAATCGATTTGTCTCATTTGAGAGTCTTTGGTTCGATTGGGATGGTGATGGTCCCGAAGTAGAAAAGATTGAAGTTTGATGCTAAATCAATTAAATACATCATGGTCGGCTATGCTGAGAACTCAACAGTACAGGATGTACAACCCAGTCAACAAAAAGATGTATATCACTAGAGAAGTGAAATTTCTCGAAGATCAGCGTTTTCATGAGGTAAATGATTTGAAAGGCTGTTCTAATTCTTTTGATTTAATCACAGGTCAGAATTTAGTGGGGAATTTAAGAAAAAATCCTGAGCCTGTTGCTGAACTTGCTGCCGAGGTTGTTGAAACTTCTGAAGCTGAGGAGAACTTATGTGCTGTTGATGTTGCTTTTTGTGATGATGGTATTGCTGAGGGTGCTGCTGGTATTGAGGACGATAATTCTGAAGATTTTGAAGAAGAGTATGTTGATGCTGAGATGTCAAGTGGAGGATCAGATGTTGACGTTAGCTCAAATTATATTCCACCAAGTTCATTATCTAGTGGGGATGTCATCGTTGGACATGTGCGGCGTTCAAATCAAGAACCTAAGCCCAAGAATTTCGAAAATTATGTAACGTTTGTGAATGAAGAAATCGGTGAAGATGATGATCCTTCGACCTATTGTGAAGCAATTTCGAGATCGGACGCATCGAGCTGGAAGAAGGCGATTAGTGAAGAGTTCGAGTCTTTAATTCAAAACGAGACTTGGGAAGCAGTAAATACTCCGATTGGAAAGAAAGTGCTACGTTTTAAATGGGTGCTCAAAACGAAAAAAGATGACAAAGGTGATGTTATTCGCTACAAAGCAAGACTAGTTGCTAAGGGCTGTGCACAGCGGAAGGGGATCGATTTCGATGAAGTGTATTCTCCGGTCAGATACAGCTCATTACGGTATCTTTTGTCATTTGCAGCGAAAATGGATTTTCACATCGAGCAGCTAGATGCAGTAACAGCGTTTCTTCAGGGTGAGTTATCTCAAGAAGTTTTTATATTGCCCCCTGAAGGTTTAGATATTCCTAAAAATAAAGTCTTAAAGTTAAAGAAATCTATTTATGGACTGAAACAGTCCTCTAGAACTTGGAATCTCAAATTAAGTAAAGCTCTTAAAGAATTTAATTTGCAACTTTTTTGTGATAGTCAGTGTGCTATTCATCTTGCGTCTAATGAATGTTATCGTCCGAGGACAAAACAAATAGACATTCGGCATCATTACATTCGAGATATAATAGCAGATGACAAAATCAACTTGAAGCAAATTCCTTCCGAAGAAATGGCAGCAGATATGTTCACGAAGCCCCTATCATCTCCTTCGATTAAAAAGTTGGTAGAACCTTTGGGATTACTATAAAATAAGTTTTAGTGGGGATGTTGTTTTGGCATCATTCTAAGTTAATAGAAAATCTTATTTTTACGTAATCTGGCACTATTGTTTTTCTTCTGAGATAAAACTGTACTTTCTTCTTACAAATTCAAATAGTCTAGACTTGTTTTTATTATCTTGAAGATTTTTACAAAATAATCTTTCAACATGATCTCATGTTAAAACGCTTTGTTTTCATATTTCGACATCTTTATTTCGGTTAATCTAATTTAATTAAGTATGTTAGGGATTTTGTGAGTTTATTTGTACGTAATTTAAAAATAAATGTCATTAGATTTAGATTAGATTTAGATAGATTTATTGTTTCTTTTCTTGTTTATGTACATAAATAATATTTACAAAAATCGATAAGCATGGCTTTGCCGTCTGCCTGATTGACATGAAATTAAACATTTTATAATAAGTTTTTTTTTTGTTTTCACAATAAATAAAAATATGATAAATATAATAAATACAATTCTCTGTTTTCTCTTTAAAAAAGTTAAAAATCTTCATTAATAATTTGGCTTCTATATTTTATAGCTGTTTGATAAAATTTAAACAATAAGTTTATATCATTTTCGCAGTTGAGATGAGCTAAAACTTCTTCCGGTATTAAATTGCTTCCAAGGAAATATCTTCGGATTTCTTTTAGAATTGGGCACCTGCCAATGAAGTGGATGATATCTTCTCTCTCCGATAGGTTGCAAAGACTACAGTAGATTGGTAAATCAGTGCAGTGAGGGATATAATTAAGTCGAATAAGTTCTCCTCTCATTTAAAAGATAGCAGATATGATTTTATTACTGTTTTCGTTACAAAAATAGTTCTTTTCATTTAAATTATGCCTCAAAATGCTATATGTAGCTCTGTGTAATGACGAAGTAGCTAAATTTAAGCAGTCAGCTCTGTATTGTTCATCTACTTTTGAAATCAGGTTGTTGATTATATCTTTACAGTATCTTTCACTTCCATTTATGCGATTGAACTCCATTCCGCTGTAGGTTGCAAGCTCCTCTAACTTTTTGTACCATAGGGTTCTTCTCTCTATTACCTTTTTTGCAGGACTTTAATTACATATTCTGCGTGTAGCTTTAAAGTTTTAATAAAAAGTGGTGATAATCCTGTTTCAATGTTTATCATATAGTTGGGCGTTGTGCTTGGCAGATTGAAACATCTTTTGATGTAGTACCTCAGCAGTTTCTCCACTGTTTCATACTGGCAGTATCCCCAAGATTGTGCTGCGTACAACATCACCGACTCAGATACAGATTGAAAAACTTTATATTTGACATTATGGTCAACTAAATGATTTGAAAAACACCTCTTCCAGGTAGCAGATATGGCACTTTTAGCTTTTATTAGTTTTTCTTTTAAGTGGGATTCCATACTCAGATTACTAATACCGTTACTCCAAGATACCTGTATGCTTTCACGATTTCGATGGCCTGTCCATTGAGATACCATTTTTCATTGCTGCAATTTCTACCTGCTCTTTTCTTGAAAATCATGACTTTTGACTTGGTTAGATTAACTGTAAGATTCCATAATTGGCAGTACGAATCAAGACGGTTAATCATAAGTTGCAAGGATTCTGGTGAGTAGGCAAATAAAACCACATCATCTGCAAATAGAAGAGCTTTTATCAAAATTCCATCTATCTCTATGCCTCCTGGTAGAGAGTCGGTAAGGACGTTGATGTACATGGCAAAGAGATACGGGCTAAGTGTACATCCTTGTCTTACTCCCATTATTGTCTCAAACCATTCCGAAATCTCCATTCCGTTCCACACAGCCGATTGATTGTCTTCGTATAAGCTTTCGAGAACCCTTCCAAATTTTTGACTCATTCCAGCATTGTATAGCTTATATATTAAAGCTTTTCGGTCGATATTGTCAAAGGCTGCCTTGAAATCTGCAAAGAGGGTGCATATGTATAATTTTTTTCCTTGGTCTACAAATATACCCGCGATGTTTTGCAGTACAAATATGTTATCTACTGTTGAGTAGCCGTTCCGGAACTCAGCTTGACATTCCTTAATAAGATTATTGTTTTCAATCCAGTTTGACAATCGGTAGTTTAACAATTTTGTGAATACCTTATATGCAGAATTTAAAAAGGATATTCCTCTATAGTTTGTTGGGTCTGCTAAATTGCCCTTTTTATGAATCGGAAATATGATTGCTTGTTTGAACTGAGTAGATATTTCTCCTGTTTCAAACATTTTGTTAAAAATCGCAGCTAGCTTATTGATATAGTTGTCCGTCGCATATTTGAGACATTCTATGGGGATCCTATCCGCTCCAGGTGCCTTTCCATCTTTGAGATTTTTTAAAGCTTCACATACTTCATCTTGAGTAATAGGTGCATCCAATATTTCATTTGCATAAAAGGGTGAAGCATAGTGAATAAATGGTATATTGGTGTTTGAATTCAATAGCGTTTGAAAATGGATCTTAAGTGTTCCAGCGTCTATTTGAATGCTAATTTGGGGTGATTTGCCGTTAAAATTATTCACTGCAGTCCAGAATTGCTTAGCATCTTTGCAGCATGTGAGTTTTAGTGCTTCATTTTCAAAATGTCGTTTCTTTTTTTCGTAGCAGATTTTTTTAAAGGTTGTGTTTGTTTGAATGTACAATTTTTTGAAATATTGACCACCAAATCGTCGAAAAACCATTAGCCATCCAAACGATTTTCGCCTTTCATTTTCACATTCAGAGTGAAACCATTTTTCTTAATAGAAACATCTTTTTTTGTGTTGCACTCTGCTGACCGGGTAAGACATATTTATAAGATTTTCCATATCCATTATGTTGTACTCTATATCTGTCTGCAAGTTGTTTTCAAGATTGAGTCTGTACTCCGTTGCGAAAGCTTCTTTCCACTTCAATTTTGGGGGAAGTTTTATGGTTCTTGCATCTTCTCTTTCAATCAGATCATTTCCAAAAGACGCAACAATGGGCATATGGCCAGAATACTGTTCCGACAACACCTCAAAATCACTAATAAGGGATAACCATTCACCTCGTACTAAACAATAATCTATGACCGAGCAGCCTTGCTGTCCGACGAACGTATATTTCCCACTCGTATCTGATTTACTGGTGCCGTTCAGAATATGAAATCCAAATGAATCACATAACTCCAATAGTTTAACTCCCTTAGCATTAGTAATTGCATCTTCTGAATGTCTTATTTTACCTGAGAATCGATTTTCTCTTTCCTCTTCGTTTCCAATTCTGGCGTTGAGATCGCCGATAATCATAATATTGTCGTATTGACTGAGTTCGATTAGTTTGAACAACGAATCAAAATCTCTCTCCCAGTGATTACAATTAACGTAACTTGGCAGTATAACTAACTTTGTTAAACCTAAGGTTATTTTCAAAAGTTTCAGATCATCAAACGATTCAAATTGACATTGAATATACTTATAATTTTGTTTCTTATAACATAACCAAAGAAGCATCCACCACTTGCTCTTCCTCTTGTGTTTTGTTTCAAGGCTGGTATCCAAATAAATTCAAAGCTTTTAAAACGACTTTGGTATAATTTATAATCATCTTCTGTCAGAAATGTTTCATAAAGTAAAACTATATCATAATTATTTAAAAAATCATAAAATCCTGCGTATATTGACTTATTAGTGAGACCTGCAATGTTATAACTTAAAATTTTTATATTATTTATTTTTTTTAAAGATTTAGCTTTATTTTGGCAGACGGCAGTTACACTCTATAAAATACAAGTTGAATTGGTTGATGTCCTTGCTAGGAAGTTTCCAGATGAAAATGTAGGTGACGCTATTTGTTCAGCTCTTTGGGATATAAGGAGAATTCTAAATAAGAATTCCAAAATAAGGAGAATTTAGTTCGCATTTCAAATGTACGAGCGCTTAAGGCGATAGAGAGTAGAGAGAACTTTTGGATTTTAACGAACTAAATTGCAGACAGAGCATTCCTTTTTCTTAGCAGCTGCCGTCTAGACGTGTTCTTCAGACTCGCCATAACGTATTATAATTATTGTATTTTTTTAAGGTTAAGATTTTATCCGTTTGGATTATTGAATAAAAGTTAAAAAGTATTCAACTAAGTTGAGTATTGTTTTTATTTTAAATAAAGTAGATCTTAGTAAATAAGACCGCTACAACTGGTGACCCGACGTGATCCAGACGGAATTTTTCAATTCAAGGCACGTACAAAATATTGTTTTGGATTTCAGTTTTTATGCGATACAATCTTCGCAGATTAAAAGGTCGCAGGCTCAAATTCTCGAGCACAAAGTCGTCGTCCAGAGAAGACAAGAGTTTGCTCTTGCAGCAGAACGTCAGACTCCCAAGCATGTCGGACTCCGAGGACCCAACTAATTTGGAGCTCATACGCAAGCTACGCGACGAACTCCGAGAAGCGAACGACGCCATCGAGCTACTAAAAAAAATGCACCTCGAAAAAACGATCACCACGACACCTCAAAAAGTTTTGGCAGGCCCGAGACACACTAGCCATGCACCATCGGATTTACAAAATCGTTCAGGCCCACAACATCTGGTACAACGTGTACCATTGCCAAAATTCAATCCACAGTACCCACAACTCTGGCTTACTCAAGTGGAAATGGCATTTCAACTCGCTGCTGTTAACAACGATGACGATCGCTACGCCAATTTGCTGGTCAGTCTCGAGGGCGACGCCTTAAAAGCCGTCGGCGATTTGGCTAATAATCCACCAGGGGTTAACAAATTCGTAGCTCTCAAAGAACGGTTAGTGAACCATTTCGCTCCCACACCAGAGTCACAACTGCGTAGGATGCTAAGGGGAGAAGATATGACCGGAAAAAAGCCATCAGCCATAATTGCGCACATGAGGCATCTCTCCGACGGTCGCTGTGACCCTTCAATCATGCGCACACTTTTTTTTTGACAATGGGACAGGAAGACCTGGACAAGTTGGCCGAAGTCGGAGACAAGATATACGACATGAATACTGTACAGCATTTGTGTCCTATTTTTACGTCATCCACTGCTGCACCTGCGACAATCCAGGCCTTTTCAAGGGACGACACATCAACCCTGGACGATCTAAAAAAGTTAATCGAGCAGCTACGTAGGGATATACAGACCCTAAAGTCCGATAGACAACCAACCAACAGATGTACGTCACGAAACAGGTCGTCGAGCCGGCAACGAGCCAGAAGGAGTGAAGAAACCGACCTATGCTACTTTCATCAAAGGTTTGGCAGCGAAGCACGAAAGTGTAAAGCTGGTTGTCGTAACTGGACGGAAAACTAAAGTCGCCGTCGAGTGTACAGACGGTCACTCACGGCAACAGCGACTATCACCGTCTACAAATTACTGACAAAAATAACGGAGTGTCTTTCTTGGTCGACACTGGAGCAGACATTTCCGTTTTGCCCAAGAAGTTTGCAAATGACAACTCGCCAGCCTTATCTCGGCTTTACGGTGCCAACGGTACTACAATTTCGACCTACGGTACTAAAACTTTAGTACTCGACCTAGGGCTCCGACAAGAATTTCGTTGGCTCTTCACAATTGCTGATGTGAAACAACCTATCATAGGAGCAGACTTCATCCATCACTTTGTTGATCAGTGACAACAAAGTTGATTTGAGTGTAAAAGGCCGTCTCATCAGTAGTTCACAGCCAACTCTAAGAACTATAGACGAAAACAACCGTTTTGCCGACATACTCAAAGACTTCATCGACATCACACACGACAAGCAAATGTGCGTTCAAGAACACCATGTACGGCATCACATCATCACAAAAGGACATCCAGTTGCGGAACGAGTGCGCCGACTTGCCGGCGAAAAGCTCAAAGCAGCCAAAGAGGAGTTCCAAAATATGATGCTACAAGGAATCTGCCAACCGTCCAAGAGTGAGTGGGCATCTCCACTGCAAATGGTGCAGAAGAAATCTGGAAGCTGGAGGCCATGTGGTGACTACCGCCGCCTCAATCGCATAACCGTACCAGACCGGTATCCCATTCCACACCTACGAGATTTCAGCCATCAACTCAACCAACGGTTGCACCATTTTTACAACCCTCGACCTTGAAAGGGCATACCATCAGATACCACTCGCTGAAGAAGATCGACCGAAGACCGCCGTCATAACGCCTTTCGGACTCTTTGAGTTCAACGCAATGACTTTCGGCTTATGTAATGCCGCCCAAACGATGCAACGATTCATGGACTCAGCACTAAGAGGACTCAATTTTTGTTTCTGCTACATCGACGACATCCTGATAGCATCACCGGACGAAGAAAGTCATCGACAACACCTACGTATCGTCTACGAAAAACTTCAACAGTTTGGACTAATCATCAACGTATCCAAGTGTTTCTTTGGGCAACCAGAGGTAAGATACTTAGGATACACAGTAGATAAATCAGGTATAAAACCTCCAACCGACCGTGTCGAAGCACTTACAAGTTATCCAAAACCAACGACAATGGATCAACTTCGAAAGTTCCTTTGTTCGTGGAATTTCTATCGAAACTGCATGCCAGGTGCTTCTAAAACCCAAGCACCTCTTATAAACCTAACGATCGGCGCTAAGAAAAACGACAAGAAACCTGTTCAGTGGACTCCCGAGGCTGACAGAGCATTCGAGGAATGTAAAAGCAAGTTAAGAGACGCAGTACAACTGGCGCATCCTCGTTCAGATGTGCCTTTAATACTACGATGTGACGCTTCGGATACTGCAACCGGAGCGGCGCTTGACCAACGTGTCGATGGCCAACTACAACCACTCGGTTTTTTCTCAAAAAAACTCAATCTGAGAGAATCGAAGTACAAAATATACGACCGAGAGCTCCTTGCAATTTACCAAGCAATTAAACACTTTCACCATCTCGTTGAAGGCCGAGAACTCATCATCCTCACCGACCACAAGCCGCTGATATATGCTTTCGACCAGAAGTCCGACCATGCATGCGACCGCATTGCACGACAACTTGAGGAAATTGGCCGCTTCTCAACGAGAATTGAGTACGTTGCTGGTAAAGAGAATATCGTAGCCGATGCATATTCTCGCATAGATACCATAAATATGCCCGTCACAATCAGCACATCAGATTTAGCCGAGATGCAGAGAGAAGATGACGAACTTAAAACTTTACTTGAAACTCCAAGTAAGAACTCACTACAGCTGAGACGACTACGAATCGATGACACTGACACCACTGTTTACTGCGATGTTGGAGGCACCGACATACGTCCGTATGTGCCAATAAGTCTTCGCAGAAAAGTTTTCGATAGCGTACATAAACTATCACACCCCAGTGGAAGAGCCACCAAACAACAAATCATTACCAAGTTCGTATGGCCAAGTATGTCCAAAGATATACTTACGTGGGCCAGATCATGTATGCAATGTCAACGCAGTAAGATAAGTCGTCACGTCAAGAACACCCCACTACATATAGACATGCCAAGCAACCGATTCGAACATGTCCATATCGATATTGTCATCATGCCCCTTGTAAACGAATATCGATACCTACTAACGATGATAGATCGATTTACAAGGTGGCCTGAAGCAGTGCCACTCAAAGATGTAACAGCAGAGACCATCGTGACCGCCTTCTACAATAGTTGGGTATGTAGATTTGGTGCTCCCAAAACAAGAACTAGTGACAGAGGGACACAATTCGAATCTGCATTGTTCGAAGCACTCACGAAACTTATCGGAAGCACACGTATCAGGACCACGGCCTACCATCAAGCCTCCAATGGAATGATCGAGCGATGGCACAGATCATTAAAGTCATCTATTAAATGTCAAGAAACAACAGATTGGGTGAGTGTACTTCCAACAGTTTTATTAGGTCTACGCACTAGCTACAAAGAAGACATAAAATCATCTGCTGCAGAACTCGTATTCGGAACAACGCTGAGATTGCCAGGCGAATTCTTCATGCAAGAGGAAGTTTCCCTGGATCCAGAAACCTTCGTGGAAAAATTCCGAGAACACATGCGACAAGTAAAATCGACTCCATCAGCTCATCATTGTCACACAAAACCATTCGCACACAAAACACTTTATAGCGCTTCTCATGTTTTTGTGAGAGTCGATGCAGTACAGAAACCATGTGAGCAGCCATACAAAGGACCATACATAGTCCTTGAACGTATTTCGGACTACTTGTTCAAAGTTGACATCGACGGAACACCGACAACAATATCCACAGAACGTCTGAAGCCAGCGTTCTATGAAAACTTCGCTCAAGTTAACACAGAAGCTCCATCAACATCAAATACAGCTCCATCGAATATTCCACCACGACGAGAATATACATAAATCACCGACACAGCTATTTCCATCAGCACCAAGTACAGCAACAGCCACCAGTACAACACGACCATCACCCCCGTCATCAAAGCTAATGGGTGAGTTGAAAACATATCCTGCAAATACTAAAAGTAAACAAATAAGATTTGCAATTAAAAAAACTAAAAATAAATAAACCAACCACACAACATATCGCTGTCACTTGGGGAGGAGTACTTTGGGAAATAAGGAGAATTCTAAATAAGAATTCCAAAATAAGGAGAATTTAGTTCGCATTTCAAATGTACGAGCGCTTAAGGCGATAGAGAGTAGAGATGGATTTTAACGAACTAAATTGCAGACAGAGCATTCCTTTTTCTTAGCAGCTGCCGTCTAGACGTGTTCTTCAGACTCGCCATAACGTATTATAATTATTGTATTTTTTTAAGGTTAAGATTTTATCCGTTTGGATTATTGAATAAAAGTTAAAAAGTATTCAACTAAGTTGAGTATTGTTTTTATTTTAAATAAAGTAGATCTTAGTAAATAAGACCGCTACAGCTCTGTAGCGGTCTTATTTACTAAGAACTACCTTCATTCATTAAAAACAATACGCAACGTAGTTGAATACTTTTAACTTTATTTAACAATCCAAACGGATAAAATCTTAACTTAAAACAATTCAATTATAATATTTTATGACGAGTCAGAACATGTCTAGACGGCAGCTGCTAAAAAGAAAGAATGTTCTGTCTGCAATTTAGTTCGTTGAAATCAAAAGTTCACTCTATCGCCTTAAGCGCTCGTACATTTTAAACATGAACTAAATTCTCCTTATTTAGAATTCTCCTTATTTGGAATTCTCCTTATTTCCCAAAGTACTCCTCCCCAAGTGACAGCGATATGTTGTGTGGTTGATTTATTTATTTTTAGTTTTTTTGATTGCAAATTGTGGATATTGTTGTCGGTGTTCCGTCGATGTCAACTTTGAACAAGTAGTCCGAAATACGTTCAAGGACTATGTATGGTCCTTTGTATGGCTGCTCACATGGTTTCTGAACTGCATCGACTCTCACAAAAACATGGGAAGCGCTATAAAGTGTTTTGTGTGCGAATGGTTTTGTGCGACAATGATGAGCTGATGGAGTCGATTTTACTTGTCGCATGTGTTCTCGGAATTTTTCCACGAAGATTTCTGGATTCAGGGAAACTTCCTCGTGTATGAAGAATTCGCCTGGCAATCTCAGCGTTGTTCCGAATACGAGTTCTGCAGCAGATGATTTTATGTCTTCTTTGTAGCTAGTGCGTAGACCTAATAAAACTGTTGGAAGTACACTCACCCAATCTGTTGTTTCTTGACATTTAATAGATGACTTTAATGATCTGTGCCGTCGCTCGATCTTTCCATTGGAGGCTGGATGGTAGGCAGTGGTCCTGATACGTGTGCTTCCGATAAGTTTCGTGAGTGCTTCGAATAATGCAAAATTGTGTCCCTCTGTCACTAGTTATTGTTTTGGGAGCACCAAATCTATATACCCAACTATTGTAGAAGGCGGTCACGATGGTCTCTGCTGTTATGTCTTTGAGTGGCACTGCTTCAGGTCACCTTGTAAATCAATCTATCATCGTTAGTAGGTATCGATATTCGTTTACCAGGGGCATGATGACAATATCGATATGGACATGTTCGAATCGGTTGCTTGGCATGTCTATATGTAGTGGGGTGTTCTTGACGTGACGACTTATCTTGCTGCGTTGACATTGTATACATGATCTGGCCCACGTAAGTATATCTTTGGACATATTTGGCCATACGAACTTGGTGATGATTTGTTGTTTGGTGGCTCTTCCACTGGGGTGTGATAGTTTATGTACGCTATCGAAAACTTTTCTGCGAAGACTTATTGGCACATACGGACGTATGTCAGTGCCTCCAACATCGCAGTAAACACGGTGTCAGTGTCATCGATTCGTAGTCGTCTCAGCTGTAGTGAGTTCTTACTTGGAGTTTCAAGTAAAGTTTTAAGTTCGTCATCTTCTCTCTGCATCTCGGCTAAATCTGATGTGCTGATTGTGACGGGCATATTTATGGTATCTATGCGAGAATATGCATCGGCTACGATATTCTCTTTACCAGCAACGTACTCAATTCTCGTTGAGAAGCGGCCAATTTCCTCAAGTTGTCGTGCAATGCGGTCGCATGCATGGTCGGACTTCTGGTCGAAAGCATATATCAGCGGCTTGTGGTCGGTGAGGATGATGAGTTCTCGGCCTTCAACGAGATGGTGAAAGTGTTTAATTGCTTGGTAAATTGCAAGGAGCTCTCGGTCGTATATTTTGTACTTCGATTCTCTCAGATTGAGTTTTTTTGAGAAAAAAACGAGTGGTTGTAGTTGGCCATCGACACGTTGGTCAAGTGCCGCTCCGGTTGCAGTATCTGAGGCGTCACATCGTAGTATTAAAGGCACATCTGAACGAGGATGAGCCAGTTGTACTGCGTCCCTTAAGTCCTAAGTATCTTACCTCTGGTTGCCCAAAGAAACACTTGGATACGTTGATGATTAGTCCAAACTGTTGAAGTTTTTCGTAGACGATACGCAGGTGTTGTCGATGACTTTCTTCGTCCGGTGATGCTATCAGGATGTCGTCGATGTAGCAGAAACAAAAATTGAGTCCTCTTAGAGTTGAGTCCATGAATCGTTGCATCGTTTGGGCGGCATTACATAAGCCGAAAGTCATTGCGTTGAACTCAAAGAGTCCGAAAGGTGTTATGACGGCTGTCTTCGGTCGATCTTCTTCAGCGAGTGGTATCTGATGGTATGCCCTTTTAAGGTCGAGGGTTGTAAAAATGGTGCAACCGTTGAGTTGATGGCTGAAATCTCGTAGGTGTGGAATTGGATACCGGTCTGGTACGGTTATGCGATTGAGGCGGCGGTAGTCACCACATGGCCTCCAGCTTCCAGATTTCTTCTGCACCATTTGCAGTGGAGATGCCCACTCACTCTTGGACGGTTGGCAGATTCCTTGTAGCATCATATTTTGGAACTCCTCTTTGGCTGCTTTGAGCTTTTCGCCGGCAAGTCGGCGCACTCGTTCCGCAACTGGATGTCCTTTTGTGATGATGTGATGCCGTACATGGTGTTCTTGAACGCACATTTGCTTGTCGTGTGTGATGTCGATGAAGTCTTTGAGTATGTCGGCAAAACGGTTGTTTTCGTCTATAGTTCTTAGAGTTGGCTGTGAACTACTGATGAAACGGCCTTTTACACTCAAATCAACTTTGTTGTCACTGATCAACTTTTGACTTAACCGGATCAAAGTGATGGATGAAGTCTGCTCCTATGATAGGTTGTTTAACATCAGCAATTGTGAAGAGCCCTAGGTCGAGTACTAAAGTTTAAGTACCGTAGGTCGAAATTGTAGTACCGTTGGCACCGTAAAGTCGAGATAAGGCTGGCGAGTTGTCATTTGCAAACTTCTTGGGCAAAACGGAAATGTCTGCTCCAGTGTCGACCAAGAAAGACACTCCGTTATTTTTGTCAGTGATTTGTAGACGGTGATAGTCGCTGTTGCCGTGAGTGACCGTCTGTACACTCGACGGCGACTTTAGTTTTCCGTCCAGTTACGACAACCAGCTTTACACTTTCGTGCTTGGCTGCCAAACCTTTGATGAAAGTAGCATAAGTCGGTTTCTTCACTCCTTCTGGCTCGTTGCCGTCTCGACGACCTGTTTTGTGACGTAGATCTTTTGGTTGGTTGTCTGTCGGACTTTAGGATCTGTATATCCCTACGTAGCTGCTCGATTGACTTTTTTAGGTCGTCCAGGGTTGATGTGTCGTCCCTTGTAAAGGCCTGGATTGTCGCAGGTGCAGCAGTGGATGACGTAGAAATAGGAAACAAATGCTGTACAGTATTCATGTCGTATATCTTGTCTCCGACTTCGGCCAACTTGTCCAGGTCTTCCTGTCCCATTGCTAGTAGCACCGTGGAAATGTTCTCGGGAAGTCGGTCAAAAAAAAGTGTGCGCATGATTGAAGGGTCACAGCGACCATCGGAGAGATGTCTCATGTGCGCAATTATGGCTGATGGCTTTTTTCCGGTCATATCTTCTCCCCTTAGCATCCTACGCAGTTGTGACTCAGGTGTGGGAGCGAAATGGTTCACTAACCGTTCTTTGAGAGCTACGAATTTGTTAACTCCTGGTGGATTATTAGCCAAATCGCCGACGGCTTTTAAGGCGTCGCCCTCAAGACTGACCAGCAAATTGGCGTAGCGATCGTCATCGTTGTTAACAGCAGCGAGTTGAAATGCCATTTCCACTTGAGTAAGCCAGAGTTGTAGGTACTGTGGATTGAATTTTGGCAATGGTACACGTTGTACCAGATGTTGTGGGCCTGAATGATTATGTAAATTCGATGATGCATGGCTAGTGTGACTCGGGCCTGACAAAACTTTTTGAGGTGTCGTGGTGATAGTTTTGTCGAGGTGCATTTTTTTAGTTGCTCGATGGCGTCGTTCGCTTCTCGGAGTTCGTCGCGCAGCTTGTGTATGAGCTCCAAATTAGTTGGGTCCTCAGAGTCCGACATGCTTGGGCGTCTGATGTTCTGCTGCAAGAGCAAACTCTTGTCTTCTCTAGACGACGACTTTGTGCTCTAGAATTTGAGCCTGCGACCTTTTAATCTGCGAAGATTGTATCGCATAAAAACTGAAATGACAAAAAATATTTTGTACGTGCCTTGAATTGAAAAATTCCGTCTGGATCACGTCGGGGTCACCAGTTGTAGCGGTCTTATTTACTAAGAACTACTTCATTCATTAAAAACAATACGCAACGTAGTTGAATAATTTTAACTTTATTTAACAATCCAAACGGATAAAATCTTAACTTAAAACAATTCAATTATAATATTTTATGCCGAGTCAGAACACGTCTAGACGGCAGCTGCTAAAAAGAAAGAATGCTCTGTCTGCAATTTAGTTCGTTAAAATCAAAAGTTCACTCTATCGCCTTAAGCGCTCGTACATTTCAAACATGAACTAAATTCTCCTTATTTAGAATTCTCCTTATTTGGAATTCTCCTTATTTCCCAAAGCTCTGTTGTTATCATCTGTCATCTGGGCCTCCACGTTGAAACACAGCTGATTGCTTAAATCGACTTGATAGATTTTATTTAGCACATAAACCACATTGTTGTTGTTTTGTAAGAGACCCATCGAAGAACTCCAACGAAAATCTTTTTTTTCTACGTACATTCTGTCAGCGCGTACCAAAACTTTTATCTGTGGGTTAAATTCGTTCAGCCTTCTTCTTATGTTCAAGAGTTTGTTTCTTTTCTGGCGAATTGATAATGGAAGATCTTTGGCGATAGTGATACCTGTTCCTTGCAATGTTTTGGATGCTTTAAGTGCTGTGATAACGTGTTGTTTTGATTCCAGCTTTACAATAAAATTGTTGTTGTTTGATTTTATTTCGCGAATGTGTTGATTTTCAATGGCCGGGGTTGGTTGGATGAGCTTTACCAATGAATTTTTGATGAGATCTTTTTCATTTATACCTTCCTGCGGAGTTATTCTTAACATCAGATTGTTTTCTGTATTCTTTTTTTGTATTTCATCCATCTGACTTTCAAGGATCTCGTTTCTTTTTTCCAAGGCTAATATTTTTTTGGAAATTTCAAGGTTAAGTTCCATAATTTTTTGGTTTGCGTTTGTGATTGCTTCAATGTCACTCTTCGAGGCCATATTTTTCAATTTTGATTCGAGGAGAAAACAAAGTAATTTTGTAAGCTCAGACTTGCTCATAGATCCAACTAATTCTTCAGACATTGTATCAAAGTGTTGTGGTCTTTTTTTCGAATTATAAGCTTCAGGAGAAGTTTCAAATAAATTTCTTTTGCTCTTCGCTGACATTAGATATATTTGTTGAGTAGATTTATGATCGGCGGGCAGTTGTGTCACTTTTTCACAGCTTATAATAATTCTTATAGTTCTAAGACTTACATGAATTTTATGCCCATTAAATTCATACAACAAAACTCTTACGTTCTTAGCAACTTAATTAAAAAAAAAAAAAAAAAAAAAAAAATTAAGAAGAAAAAAAGCGAGACTGAATTTTTAGTGCTAGACTTAAAATTATTACAAATAAATAGATTTACTTAAAAAAGTTGTTTCGTTTTGAATAAGATAAAAAACAATATTCTAAAAAATTCATTATATTTGCCTTCTTCAAAGGAATGATATATATATTCTAAAAGATTGAATATATTTGCCTTCTTCAAACGATATATATATATATACAAGAACAAATATGTTCAAAACACCACCGCCAGCTGCTTTGGAGGACAGATGTCCTGTCTGCTGCAATAGGTATGAAAAAACAAAAATGGTAGAATGCACAAAATGTCTTAAATGGATACATTATTCTTGTGCTGGTGTGGGCGATGAAGTTGCCAACGAACCGGAATGGAGATGCATAAATTGCACGGAATTACCACCGCAAACATCTACCCAGTCGGCTGTTGGAACTTACAGCCCCTCAATTGAGACAACAGCCACGATTGTGGCCACCACCACCGTCACAGCAACAACTATAACACCACAACAAGTAATGCAGCAGACACCGCCAATGTACCACCGGTGAAATCAACGAGTCTTCAGCGAAGAGGACTCGTGTCTTTTCCAGCGTTTGACAGAAGCGATTCTTCGTCGACTTCATCTCTACGTACTATACGTGAACAACTGAAGCTAATGCAGGATGAGCAAGACATCCTGAAAAGACAACAAGTTCTCCTGCAAAAACAACAAGAGCTGATGGAACAACTCAGCAACTGCTCTTTAAAGGAACGTAGTTCGGTGCATAGCAAGGCCAATACAGAAATTCATCAAGAAAAGAAAAAGCAGAGTGAGACCGATGAGGTGCAACGAACGACACAAATTGTCAGTACTAAGGCGATTACTCATCATCATCAGTCTCCACGTAAACGTACAATGCCATTTCAAGAATTGCATGAAGGTGAGATTTCATCACGGCAATTAGCAGCTAGGCAAGCGTTGCCCAAGAACCTTCCTGTGTTCACAGGCCAATTTTTATAAACAGCTATAAGCAAACTACAATAGCCTGTGGATTTTCGAACTATGAAAATCTGATACGACTCCAGCATAGTATCCAGGGAACGGCACGTACAATGGTGGAGGATCAAATCAGAATCCCAGGTTGCGTGGACGACATCATAGACACATTGGAAATGTTATTTGGTAGACCTGAGTTGGTCTTGGATCAGCAGATACAGCGTTTGCGTAAAATGCCCGCTCCTAAGATTGAGAAATTGGAAAGTTTCGTCGCCTTTGCCATGGGTGTCAAGAATATTTGCGCTACTTTATCTCAAGCTGGGGTGGAGGATTATATTCGTAACCCCATTCTTATTAAAGAGTTGCAAGAGAAATTACCTCCAACAATGTTAGTTAACTCGGCACAGCGTAAGCGTTATTCAAGTGATCCAAACAGTTTGCATACATTATCTGAATGGTTATACGAAATCGCAACCGATGTATGCAGCGTGACTACGACGTCTACTTGGATTCCGAAAGAAAGTTTGACAACTCCGCCAGTTCAAAAGAAAAATAAAGTGCCACAAAGCTTCTATCAACATCTCGAAGTAGACAACATGAACTTATCGCAATCGAAAACAACAAATTCTTCTCGACCAAAGGTAGCAGCCGCTTGGCAAAATCCTCATTCAAACCCTCCAAGTGGGTGCCAGGCGGGCAATGATCACCACAGAAGTCCTGTGCGTTTTTGGCAGGATGGTGATTAGCAAAGGTTGAGTTGGGTAGCCGAATTGTTGTAACTCCTCAATAGTGAAACGTTCGGAAACCCAATTCAATCATAGTTTAGAGGTTCCTAATTTCAGTGGTAGTGTGAGCGTACTTGTAAGAAAACCGTGCCGAAGAATGAAAGGCTGGGGGATAAACCAGCCATTAACGAGCTCTTTCGGATGCTGTGGCAAGGTCCGTCATATTCCTGCCATACCCCGGCAAGCGGCTCTGCCGGGGCTGACCGTCTTTCCGCCTTACTCGTGGGAACAAAATGAAAATGTCAAATAGAAAAATAATCAAAAACAAAAACAAAGATCGTGCCATGGCTGCCAATGCGGTCACATCCACTGAAAAGGCTGTCGAGCCTACTCAGAGTGTGTGAACGTGCTGTCGACCCTGTGGTTGCCACTAGTAGCGGGAGTCCTTCTCCCTCTACTAGCCGCAACCTATACTTGAAGGAATTACCCGTCAGTGGAACAGCTGTGACGCTCGGCTGTCCCAAGGGCGGCAATTCCACACCCCACCCCCTCCCCGCTCCTGCTAGGACGTCGCAAGCGACCCCAAGAAGGGACACCCCATCCGGAGAGACAAAATCTGCGACATGTGGAATTGACTCGGAAGGTGAGGGCACACCCCGATTGGTATCGGTAGCGACGAATTCTGATGGTGGACCCACACCTGTGTCACACGGACATAGCTCTGGGCCGGCCAGCAAAAAGTCCAAGAAGTCACTGGCCAAACGAGACCATCGCAATGCTGAGAGGATTCTAGCCGCAGTCGGTGTCATACCGGCGGCGGAAAGAACCCCGGAGCAAACGCGAAAACTCGAGTGGGCTAGTGGCTTTCTTAGCAATAACACCAAACCGACCTGCAGCGACTCAATGTCAAAGCGCAATATGTCTTTCGAGGGCGACAAACCTGAACCAAAAAGGCAGAAGGTGCATTCGAACAGCACAACAGCCTTCAATGAGGATCTTTCCTTTAGCGACGCGTTAAAAGGTAAGATCATAGCAGCGGTCATTGACAAGGGTCATGTGGATGGTAACATCTCTCATGATCAATGGGCAGACGTCAAGGCTCGCCGTTTCAGATTTTTATCTGTCATCGAGGATGGTACCAAAATCGTATCAAACCCATCGCCTGTGGTGATCAGAGATCTTTCGATCTATACAGGGCTGCTGTCAATGGCTTGCCAGAAGTCTGGCCGGGTGCCAAGCTTGAGGTTGTTGCAAGGGAGAATATTCCTTGCCGGCCAAGAGCACGTATAATGGTCCCGGCTCTACACAACTGCCCAGAGATGATCATGAAATTGATCAAAACCAGCAATCCAAACCTGCCTACGCACGACTGGAAAGTCCCAAAGGTTGAGAAGGAGACAGTGGGTCACTATAGATCAGCTCTCGTGTTGATCAATATGGAATCACTGGCTCCACTGGCCACGACCAAAGGCGTGATTAGGTATGGTTTCGACGAAATCATGTTGCGCATCTACAAAAAAGACGAAGATTCGCTCAACACGCCCCCCACAGAAGCCCCTTCAGCGGAAGGAAACGCTTTACTACCCCCAATAATGGAAGTCGATGCAATACCACAAGTGGAACCATCGACCTCCACAGCCCCAAACAAGCCATCCGACGTGGAGGCTAAACCTACAGTCGACAGCAACTCCGACATGGAGACTGAAGACGCCACCTTAGGCATCACTCTGAGTGAGGAAGACCTACTTCATTCCTCCTCAGACGATGAAAACGCCGATAAAACAGTGGTGGAGGTTAATCTGACTAATAGTAGCAATGCTGCGATTAGTACAGATTAATCTCCATCACGCCATCATGGCCGCAAACAACCTGATACTCCGACTGCACACGAACAAGGATGACATCGTCTTGATACAGGAGCCGTGGGTCTCAAACTCCATCATCAGAGGCCTCCGGACTCCTGGTTATAAGCTACTGTATGCATCGGAGAAAGGTGAACCAAGGTCATGTATGTTAGTAAAAAATGACTTAAATGTATTTTTACTCCCCAATTACAGCGACAAGGATACAACCACCGCTGTCTTAACAACGAATAAAGCCACCTACTGGCTCATATCCTCCTATCTCGGCCACGACAGCCCAATCCCAGGTGACACCTTGAGGAAGGCAATTGCGGACGCACAATCGAAAAAAGTTGGTCTCCTAATTGGTTCGGACGCTAACGCCCATCACACGGTATGGGGTAGCTCTGACATAAATGAGAGAGGTGAGTCCTTATTTGATTACTTACTAAGCACTAACCTACTCATATGTAATATTGGTAATGAACCCACTTTTGTAACCAAGAATAGGAAAGAAGTACTTGATATTACACTTACCTCTGACTCGATCCACAATCTGATTTCAAACTGGCATGTCTCAAAAGAGAATTCCTTCTCTGACCACAAATACATTCAGTTTGAGCTCAGAGATGTGGCAAACATATCTACGGGTTTTGGCAATCACCGTAATATAAACTGGGAACGATATAGGGAGGTACTAACACAATTACTTGATTAAAACCTTCTTAAAAGCTCCTCCAGTAAAGATGAACTAGACCTTTCTGTGAATCATCTCACTGAAGCCTTCAATGAATCAATGAGAATTTCATGCCCTGTGACCATTTTAAAGGGTAAAAAGAAACCTCATTGGTAACGAAAAGAACTAGAACCATTCAGAAGGAGTTGTCGCAAACTCTTCAATAGATCTAAGTACACTAGATCTCCTTCTGACTGGAACTTATACAAACAAGCTCCAAAGCAATATAAAAAAGAATTAAGGAAGAGTAAGAGGTCTTCTTGGAGAAACTTCTGTGGCAAAATAGAAAATACTTCAGAAGCCTCAAGACTCAGGAAAATTCTCTCAAAAAGTCCAACAATACCCAGTGCTTTAAAGGCAGATGCAGGCACATGGACTATCACAGATGAAGAATCTCTTAATCTGTTATTAGACACCCACTTTCCAGGTAGCTCTAATATACCTAACGACTTAACATCAGAATCTCAAGCTTCTACAAGCGATTTAGTTGATCTAATAACGCGGGAAAAACTGCAATGGGCCATAGATAGCTTTGATCATTCCGGCCGAACTACAAAAATGCTCAGACATGATCATTCCACCATTGGAAATCATTCTGACAAGCTGTTTAAGGTTGAGATATATTCCCAAAGCCTGGAGAATGGCAAAAGTAGTCTTCATTCCTAAAGCAGGGAAACCCTCCCACGTTAACCCTAAAGATCTACGACCAATCAGCCTACCATCCTTCCTTCTTAAAACCTTGGAAAGATTGATTGAAATTTACATCAGACATAACTTAAAACCATGTCTCATTTCCACAGCTCAACATGCTTACTCTAAGGGAAAATCAGTAGAAACAGCACTTCATTCGCTGGTACGAAGTATTGAATACAAAGAATATAACCTAGTAGCTTTCCTAGATATTGAAGGAGCTTTCAACAACGTCAGTTACCAGGCGATCACGACAATGGATAAGCTGCAATTAGAGAAACCACTCATAGATCTCATTAGTCTCATGCTCAAAAGCAGGACAATAACTTCTAGCATGAGAAGTTTTACTACCACCAGATCGGTGAATCGAGGTACCCCCCAAGGTGGGGTCCTTTCCCCTCTCTTATGGAACATGGTGGTAAACGATCTTCTAACATTATTGGAAGCAGAGGGTTTCAGGGTGATTGCCTATGCTGACGACGTTGCAATATCTGTATCTGGAAAACACTCCCAAGTTCTCTCGGAACTCCTACAAAATACCTTGAATAGGCTAACAAAATGGGCTAAGCAATGTGGCTTGGACGCCAATCCACATAAAACAGAACTAGTACTCTTTTCGAGAAGGTACAAAATTCCTCAGATCAGCCCACCCAAGATTAAAGGAATACCATTAAGGTTTTCCGACCAAGCTAAATATTTAGGCCTCATTTTAGACAAAAAACTAAATTGGAAGGCAAATATTGATGAAAGAGTAAAAAAGGCTACTGTAGCGCTTTTTACTTGTAAAAAGGCCATAGGATCAAAATGGGGTTTCTCCCCAAAAATAACCCACTGGCTATACACTTCGGTAATTAGACCGATACTCATTTATGGAGTTGTCGTATGGTGGACCGCACTGGACAAGATGGTAAATCTAAGTAAGTTCATCAAAGTCCAGAGGTCAGCAGGTATGTGCATCACAGGAGCACTTCGCTCAACACCAACTGCAGCCCTGGAAGTGCTTTTAAGCCTAACACCTCTTGACATCTTCTCCAAAACGGTGGCAGCTAACTCATGTGTGAGGCTTAGAGCCACCTCTCAATGGAACAGTAACAATACTGGACATACTACCATTCTAGACAATTTCAGATCTATCCCAGTCGCTTAGACTATACCACCCCTAAAATGGTATTCGGCAGAAGCTTCCATGTGTCCATCCCTTCAAGATCCTCCTGGGAAGAAGAGGGACCCCTGGAAGACAATGCGGTACACTTCTATACAGACGGTTCAAAGACCGATTACGGAGTTGGAAGTGGTATCTATTCGGAACAACTTAATCTCAGTCTATCATACAGACTTCCCAATCAATGTAGTGTATTCCAGGCAGAAGTAATGGCGATTAAAGAGGCACTATCCTGGCTCAGAGAAAACGTTATATCTTGCAAGGATATACGAATTTTCTCGGACAGCCAAGCCGCTCTTAAATCTCTCGCGTCTGTCTCTACAAACTCTCAATTAGTCCACGATTTTCGATCATCTCTGAATGAGATGACAGAACAGTTTAATATTCACCTCATTTGGGTGCCGGGCCACAGAGACATTCCAGGAAATTGCAAAGCCGATGAGCTCAACAAAAACGGAACACTTCTGCCAAATGTTAGACAAAAACATAACATAGGAACACCACTTGCTACATGCAAACATCTTCTCAAACAATATGCTCTAGAAGCAACAAATGCTAGATGGTCACAGAGTACCACCTGCCTAGCAACCAAGCAAATATGGCCAAGCATAGACCTAAATCGGTCAAAAGGCTTGATATCCTTGAGCAGACAAAATATAAGCTCTACAATTGGAGTAATAACAGGACACTGCCTCATAGGAAGACATGCTCTGAGGCTAGGGGTCTACACAAATGACTTCTGTAGAAGCTGCATGGGCGAGGAGGAAGAGGAAACAGTCTAACGCCTTCTATGTACATGTCCAGCACTCTCCATTAGAAGGAATAACTTTCTCGGTAATCCCTTCTTCGACAATACCAGTGAACTGGCAACGATTGACACAAAGTGTCTCTCTAACTTTATTAAAAGCACAAAATGGTTTGTTTAATTTTTATTACTCTCCCATGAGTAACCTCATTAGTGGTATCACAATCGACCCTTGAGGTCTAAGTGAGTCAATGACATCTGGACAGCCACTCCAACCTAACATAACCTAAAGGTAGCAGCCGCCAGTAGTGCTTCGCGGCCAACAAAAGGAGCATACAGAGATAATGTTGGTTGCATCGTGTGCGAAGGTAGTTGCCGAAATATAAACAATTGTCAGACGTTTGTTGAGATGAATCCAAACAGACGTTTAGAGGTGGTGAATTCCGGAAAATTGTGCTTGATGTGTCTCAAAAGACATAGAAACGCGTGGTTACATTATCAGAACACCCTCACATAACTTTGTAAAATTATTAAACACCCTATAATAATGAAGAAAGATACAAAGTATCTTTATATAAACAAAATGTTATGCTCACACATTGATTCATAATTTCATCTCATAGCGGATGATGATATCCGATATTATAAATATCATATCAGCACTTTTTGCCTTCAGTAACTTGTGTGCCCAAAGCATCTTAAATAATTCTAAAAGAATTCTTGTGTCAGCAATTTTAAAAGACAAAGGAAAGCAAACGATCTTCAGTCGAAGATAGATTTACTTAGTAAACATTTTATAAGTATAAAAAGGGTTTCATCGATCAATTCAAGTTCAGTTCACAGTTTGTCATTCTACGTATAGCCTAAGATTTCCCCCCACCAGTGGTAAGGGATCTGAAGCTTTGATTTAATAAATAATATTAAGTTTAAAATACATGAATGCGTTTTATTTAATTGTTGATTGTGATCTTCTGCGATCACAAAAATATATCTTTTTATTCAAACAAAGAATCGGAAACGAAATTGCGTGTCGTTTCTCAACTATTTGTAATATCGATAGCTGTGGAAAAAAACATCACCCTCTACTGCATATCACAAAGTCCATTAATCTTGTATCAAACGAGACAGAGATGAGTCATCAAACACCGATGTCATCAATAGGTGTAAGCTTCAGAATGGTCCCAGTAATACTTTCGTTTAATGAAAACGTCTTTCGAACCAATGCCATTTTGGATGAAGGATCAACCAGAACATTAATAGGAGAAGACATTGCAAATTATCTTGCGCTTAAAGGTAAGTCAGAATCTATGTATCTGAAATGGACAGGAAGCGTAACAAGAGTTGAGGAAAAATCGAGAAGGGTAGAGAAATTGCCGGAGCTTATCGAAATGCACCAGAATTCATGTTGAATAATGTGAGAACTGTTCGTTTACTGAATTTACCATCTCAATCTCTGAATTATCGGCAGCTTGCAACTCAATACCCTCATCTCAGAGGCCTGCCAGTGATGTCGTACGACAAAGTAAGTCCAGGAATTCTTATTGGGTTACGCAACTGGAATGTAGCAGTTCCATTAAAGCTGAAGGAAGGTGCTGTTGAGGAGCCTATCGCTGTTTACTGTCGACTTGGATGGACAGTCTTTTGCAGTACAGGTAGGAGCATGGCCACTGATGGTGAGGTACATAATTTCCATTGTGAGTGTCAAAACGGAAATGATAACTTACATGAAATTGTTAAAGAATTCCTATCAGTGGATAGCCTTGGAGTAACGGCTCCAAAAGATTCTCCACAGCAACAAGAAGAATATCGAGCCAAGGGTTTACTCGATTCTACAACTTCTTTCACTGGCGATCGATATAAAACAGGACTTCTTTGGCGTTATGAGAACATCGAGCTACCTGACAGTTGGTCAATGGCGATGCGACGGTTGCAAGGCCTAGAGAAGAGGTTAAAAGCAGACTCAGCTTTGGCTGAAAATGTAAAGCAACAGTTCGAGAAGTACTTAACCAAAGGTTACATCCGAAAACTCACATCAAAGGATATACAAATGCCACGAGAAAGAATATGGTATCTACCAATGTTTCCAGTGCAAAACGCTAACAAACCTGGTAAGATCCGGCTAGTGTGGGACGCTGCTGCAGAAGTTAAAGGGGTGTCACTGAATACGATGCTAATGAAAGGTATGGACTTAAATTCATCTCTTTATGGTATTCTTTTGCGTTGCAGACAGCACAAAATATGCATAGCAGCAGATATCAAAGAGATGTTCCACCAAGTTCAGATGTCGGAAGAGGATCAACATGTATTAAGATTTCTGTGGAGAGATTTGGACGATAGTAAGGAGCCAGACACCTATGTTTTGCAGGTTATGGCGTTTGGACCAACTTGCTCTCCAAGCTCGGCACAATATATCAAAAATAAAAATGCAGAGAAATTTAAAGACGAATTCCCAAGGGCCGTAAAGAGCATCATCTCCAATCATTACGTCGACGACTTACTCGATTGTGTGGACACCGAAGAGGAGGCGTTGTTATTAGCCACACAAGTTAGCAAAATTCATCAACATGCTGGTTTCGATATCTGCAACTGGAGGTCAAATTCTAAGGAAATGATGGAAACACTTAACCCAACTTCCATAGATGCTCAAGTCAACATGCATCTCGATCGAGAACACTCTACGGAAAAGATCTTGGGAAAGTGGTGGCGTCTTAACACCGATGAATTCACTTACTCACTCCGTTTTAATAAAGGAAACCAGACGGTGTTGAACGGCGAGAAGAAACCAACTAAACGTGAAGCTTTAAGGATTCTCATATCTATTTACGACCCATTAGGTCTGATAGCACACTTCCTCGTGTTCCTCAAGATTTTGCTTCAAGAAATTTGGAGAAGTCACATCGGCTGGGACGATGAGATCACCGATTCTCAATTTGAGACCTGGCTGCACTGGTTGAAACTGCTTCCAGGAGTGGAGCAAGTAAAAATTCCTCGATATTACTTGAAGGAACTATCCAACTGGTCTGACGTCAACGTGCAACTACACATTTTCTGCGATGCAAGTGAACAGGCGTGTGCTTCAGTGGCATATGTACCTCCGAATCAAATCTGAGAACAAAGTGGTTTGTTCAATTGTTGTAGCGAAGACAAAGGTATCACCTATCAAACTTCGCTCAGTACCACGTTTGGAGCTAGATGCAGCAGTAATGGGTTGCAGATTGGCCAAACATATACAAGAGCAACTCACGGTGTCTATACATGATACCTTCTACTGGAGCGATTCGAGGACAATTCTTGGATGGATTAAAGGTGAGCCCCGTGATCATGATAAATTTATAGCTTTTAGGGTAGGTGAAATCCAAGATGACTCAAATGTGCGAAAATGGCGTTACGTACCTTCCAAGGTCAACGTTGCTGATGATGCAACCAAATGGGTACGGACACCAAGTTTCGATCCGCAGGACCGTTTGTTTCAAGGACCCGACTTTTTATATCAACCTGAGACGTTATGGCCGAAGAACATTTTAAATGAATCAGAGGACTTTTTAGGTATACATGTGATGTACAATCAAATCGTTTCATTTGAACGATTTTCAAAGTGGAGAAGGCTTCTGAAATGTATGGCATACGTCTTAAGATTCGTTAACAATACGAAGAAGGGTTCGTCGAAGCAGAAGGGTATTTTAAATCAAGAAGAGTTACAATTAGCCGAGATTGAACTTATAAAGATGGCACAAGCCGATGCTTATCTAAAAGAAATAAACTATCTTAAGAAGATTATGTCAAATGGGCTTCAACAGACTGTCGATAGGTCTAGCCAAATACATAATCTATCCCCATATTTGGATGAAGATGGTGTGTTGCGTGTCCATGGAAGGATAGATGCTGCCATTCACTTACAGTATGATACGCGACGACCTATCATACTCCCAAGAGGTCATAAATTAACAGAACTTATCATTCTGCATGAGCATGAGGCGTTTTCACATCAGAACAATGAAAGTGGGGTAAATAAACTCCGTCAAAGGTATAGAATACCTCAACTTCGATATGAGGTAAAATTAAGAAGAAAAAAAGAAGAAAAAAAGCGAGACTGAATTTTTTAGTGCTAGACTTAAAATTATTACAAATAAATAGATTTACTTAAAAAAGTTGTTTCGTTTTGAATAAGGTAAAAAACAATAAATTTATAAAGGTGGTTTTATCTTCCTTCGGTCAACACTTTAACACACTTTTAAGATTTATTTTAAGTTGGAAATTAAATTTGGAACTTTTTCACAGGAGCAATTTGTAAACGAACTTTTCTGTAATTTGACAGAAATGTCAATCCTAAATGTCATCTACATAATATGGATAATATGTTAAACAAAATGTGATTAATTCATTAATCTGTGTTTACACATTTTTCGGACTTTAATTATGTTGGTCATTGGGCAGGTTCAGACGACATAAGGGACTTGAAAGTAAGGCAAGTTTCTAGCATCTGATTGGCCAGCTACCAAAACATTGCCTTCCAATTAAGGCAACTTTATTGGAAAGTTGACTGGAAAGTTAGTGAAGAAACATCTCCCTAACTATCGAGTCAGGTCAACTTATGTCAAAATGACAATTGATCATGTTTTTTCATTCAATTGAAGCTGAACTTTATTACTCTATGATTTATTTATTTTTTGCACAACGTCATTTAATGCTTTCTGTAAAAAGCTTCCTTGTAAATTTGAAAAAGAAATAAGTAATATTTCTTTACAATACAAAATACAAATCGTGATGGACTTGTAGCTTGCCTTAGGAGTGTTCTGTTGACTATAATGATTTTGGTACTTTTTGTACTATGAACTTGAAGTAGAGGTTTGTGAAGTAAAGTTTTGAATTTGAAATTTATGACACTTAAAAAACTAACTAGTTGCCTTGGTCAAAATTTACGTTCAAAGAATGAAGTTGACTGCAAACGAAGTCCCTTATGTTGTCTGAACCTGCCCATTTTTACCTACACTGAAAAAACAAACGTGCATTAATATAAAAAACGGCGTTTATTAACTGCTTATTTATTGTCACAACAAACTTTTTCTTGTCAGAGTGAACGGTTTATTAAAAAAAATTTCAGCGTTTGATAATCGTTTGTTAATACTATTACCGGCCGTTTATTAAATAAAAAATAAAGCACTTAATCACCGTTTAATAAAATTAATAACTCTATTAATTGCCGCAAACATTTTAGTTATTAAAAATTTATTTATTTATTTATTCAGCTTAATACAAGCTATAACTTAACATAACTTAACTTAACCTAGCACTATTTTTTTTTTGGTCTTGTTCTTGTTATCAGTTTTCAACATTAATTCATGTGGGCCCTAAGGCCCACATAAAAGCTCTTTAATGTACAAGAACTAACAATTTTGATTTTATTAGACTTAAAATTAAAAGGGACGAGGAATTCGGACTCAAAATGGGAAAAAGTAAAGGGTATCTTTCAGATGGGGTTTGGAAATGTTAAAGTCGAAGACTAGCAAAGCAGCGTTGCAGTGACGAAGAATTCTGGACATTGGTTCAAAGTGCCCGTAATTAGTGCGGTGATGAGGGATATAGAAAAGGGAGACAGATCGCAGATTTCGAGGGTTGGTGTTAAGATGAATATCACTCAGGAGTGCCGGGGAATCTATATTGCCCATTAACAATTGGTGAGCAAATAATATATCAGCGTTTTTGCGTCTAATATATAAGGGTTGCATACCTATCAGTTTTAGTCGATCGGCATAAGGAGGCAAGTTGGATGTATCATCTTTGTATATGAAGTGGAATAGTACAATCATGAAGAGGAACGAACGCAGCGACGTCTGGGCTAACGTCTAATGAAGTAAATCTGCAAAGTTTGTGCAGAATTTGAATTGGGGAAATTAAGAGACAATTTGAAAATACAAAAAAAGGGTTATAAAATAAAAGAGAAGAATGTAATCAATATTGAGGCAATAAAGAGAAATTTTTTTGTTTATTTATTTATGTACATATAAAGCAATAATAAAGACAAATACCAATAAGCCAAATACCAATTCAAATTTATATAGTGTACTGTTGCCGGTTAGCCAATTGCCAATGAATAGTACAAAAATACGTTAAAATACCTATTTTCAAAACAAAAAGGGTAGTAGGTGCAATGTTTTTGTTTTTCTTTTTTGTTTTTCATAGGTAATTTCCTGTATTTGATAAAATGAAAGTAAGTATTATTAATAAAAATAAAAAATACGCTATCAATATATGTTGTTAGGTACATATATTTAAAAAAAAGACAAATAACACTATGGTTACTGTCCGTCGGTAAAGTAAGTATCCCTTAAGATGTATGGAATAGGTATATTTATTAAGGGGGTATTCTAGTGTAGAATTTTGAAAAAATCAAAAATTTTTTTTTTCATATTTCCAAAGTTTAGACATTCAAGAATATGCGTTTAAAAGGATTTTTTAATATTCCTATTATTTCACAAGTTAATTGAAGGTCATAGAAACTAGTTTTGAAGGTCATAGAAACTGTTTTGTCCTTTTGCTTTTAGTTTCATTTTAAGTTACTTTTGTGGCAACCTTTATACTGAGTAGAGAAAGGATTTATATATGGAGCAGGAATCGCTGATTAAAAATATGTAAGTTTTCTGTATCATTCTATAAGTAAAATTGTCGAAAACTTGTCTCAAAACTTTGAACGCGTTTTTCTCGAAACTACTTTTTTCGAGCTGGCGGTAAGGATATATCGAGTTCTAATAGGCCGATTTACTTCAAATTTGGAGAGGAAGTTCTTTATACATCTCTTTGTCGTGTGGTCCTTGCCCAAAAATATAACTTCTCATTTAGTATTTTTAAAAAATTCGGAATTGTTGAAAAATATGCAACAAGAACATTTTTTTTTTCAAACTGCTGCCATTTTGTTAATTTTTTTTTTTAACTTATCCAAGGGTGAAACAATAGCGACATCTATAATAATTAAGAATCCGTCTGGTTTTTGTTTTTCAGATCACCAGGAGGGTTGGTAGAATGCACGCCAGGACACCCTCTTTTATTTAGACCTCCCACTTTGACTGCTTGTAACTTTGTTAATTTTAATTTTTTTATTTTTTATTAATTTTTGTATGTATGAACAACAAATCAGTAAACAAATGATAAAAAAATTGATACTAAAAATATTTTTTGTTTCCTTTATACAACGCTTCAAAAACCGGGCGAAATTCATGTCTCTACACTAGAATACCCCCTTAATAGGAATTTTAAGGAAATTATGTGAAGTTGAATTTCATGTGAATTTTAATTTAAAAATAATGATTTGATATTAGGTATTAAATGGATTCACATGAAATTGCATTTCAAATAACCATGAAAGCATGAAATTTTACTTTTCAATTTGCACACCCAAGATTAGTAATGCGAATCGCACTATGTATTTAATTAATTTTTTTCGACTGAAAATAGAAATTAACATTCTTATATTCTTTTATAACTTATTATTGTAATACAATAACTCCCTTATAAAACATTTTATTGCTAAATAATTTTCAAAGGTGGCATTCCTGTACCATTCTTCAAATTGCAATAGCTTTTTAAATCAAGGCAGCCGTTTTTTTGCACTACTTTTTCCGTTAATTGCAAATTGTGATAGACATAGAACAAGTTGTGCTTAAGCTCGTTCACGCTACCGAAAAATAAATATTTAATTATAAACAAATAATTTTGTGTTTTGTGATAGTTTTTTTCAAAACTATTAGTTAAAATTAAAATACCTAACCACTTTCAACCTAGATTCCTCTGCCCATCGCGAGTGAATTGTTAATTTTTCTGATAAGCAAATTCATATGTATAAAGAATAGTGTAGATTATAATATTACATAATACATACATATTATATAGTTTTAGTTTTTCAAAAGTTTAGTTCGCGAGTGTAGTGTTCTATCTTTGTATATGAAGTGGATTATATATACAAAGGTTCTATTTTGGTGACTATACAAAATTTGTTACTTATATTTGACATTTATTTATTAATTTTTCTAGTCTTAACTTTTAATTTCAATTTTGTGGAATTGTAGGTATTTTTTGTTTGGTTCGAATTATAGGGTATTATATTGAAGTTAGGTATTTCAGTTTTAGTTTTAATTTATTTTTGTAGTGAAATTACACGTGTTGATGTGCAATCGAAGTTTTTTCTTAATATTTTTCAATTTATAAACAATTAAACATAGTTAGTGTTTTTTTTGGGTTTAAATACAAATTTTCTGACATTGGTATTTTTTTTCAATACATAGGTTTGGTATTTTTTTTTCACTTTTAAAGAGTGTTATTATATTTTCATATAATTTTAGTGGTTATTTCCTGCTTTCTTATTTTATCAACATATTTATTGCTTTTTATGTATTTATTGCTACTTTTTTTTAATTAATCCGCTTGCTTTTTTTTTTTTTTTTTATATCTAGGAAGATATGGCCCACCTATAATAAAACCCGTACAAACGATCTTCTACGCAGGCCAAGGCAAGACATAGCCAGGATTGTTGCGGTTTGTACCGGACACTGGCCCATTGGAGTCCATGCAGAGAAGTTGGGTATCTCTTACAACACTTTTTGCCGTAGTTGCTGCGACCAAAGAGAAAGTGAAACGATAATCCATTTCCTCTGCAAATGTCCTGCCTTGGCAAGCACTAGAATGAAATGCTTTGGGAAAGCATTCTTTCACGAACTGAATGAGCTATCTGAGACAAAGATTAGAGACCTAATCTCTTTTCTCAATGCGACAAAATGGCTCTAACTTAATCGCTATAAATCTTCTCCTTTATTTCACAGGTCAAACGAGTTTTGGTATCAAAACGGCGCACTACAGCGCTAATTGGATCTCAGGCTAGGTCTGCCCTGAGATCGCCATTTCTACCTACCTACCTACCTGCTTTTATTTTAATATTTACGTTTTTCATACATTTTTATTTACTTTCAACCTGCTTGCCTTTAATTATTTACTTTTTACCCTATTTTGTGTGTGTTTTTTGTTCTTTATTTTTTCAATATGGTCATGTGTTGCTATTCGGGGTGTGGGGAAACGAAACATTCTCCAAATTTCGTTTCCTTTTTTAAAGTTCCAAGCGATTATCGCAGACCAATTTGGTTAAAACATGCAAAAATTTCAAACAATCAGAAAATACCAAACGTATTATCTATGTGTGAAAAACATTTCTATCAAAAAGATATAAATGTTTATTCATCTTTTAAATTATTGAACCAAAATGCTCTGCCGATATCTTCTGCTTCTATTTGTGTTTGTTCGGAAAAATCCTTAGACTCATCGTGCATTCGCATAATGAATGCATGGAGAACCCGGAAGCAGCGAGCCTCCACGGCTACCTTTGCAATCCGGGGTTCTGAGAATCCGACACAACGTATGCCTGCACCTCCACCAACCCCACCCAAACCTTCAGTAGTTGTTGCTAGTCCAGCCGTATCACTTACTAATATGGCTGGAATTGATTCAGCAACATATATTCGAAGATTCTCTTTAGAACCCGTAGATGCTGTTTTAGAATTGTTACCTGAACAAGTTCCTTCTCCAGGTCGTGTTTCCTACAAATGTCGGGAACCCGAGAACACACCAAAAACAACGAAACCACACATCAACAGAGCCCTCTTCGATACTCTTCCTGCACAGGCAGCAAATCGAGAGTACAAATTAAGGAAAGGATTAGATGAACATATGGACCAACTATTCCACAAAGCCAACACACCTTTGACATCTAAAGAAAAAGATTTATTTTTAAAATTTTTCTTTAAGTCACCGACGTGCTACAACTTCATGTTGAGCTCTGGATTCAAGCTGCCATCGGTAAGCACCATTTACCGATGGCATTCAGAAATCCGGTTGCCAACTGGATTTAGCGATAGGATAAAGAACCTCCTTATTGACAAAGCAAAGGATTTGCCACCGATGGACAGAAAATGCGTATTGCTGTTCGACGAAATGGCGATAAAGAAGGAATTGGAATATAATATCAAGGATGATATTATTTATGGATACATCGACTTCGGAGAATTCGGTAGAAGCAATATTGTAGCCTCTAAGGTAATGGTGTTTACTCTTAGAGGCTTAAATAAAAATTGGAAGCAAACCATTGCATACTACGTGGGATCACCAGAGTCTGAAACATTATCGAAGATGTTGGTCACAATTATTACAGCAGTAATATATTGTGGCCTTTCAGTTGTCGCAACAAGCTGCGATCAAGGAGCTTCGAATATTTCAGCTTACCTCAGGCTTTCAAAATATATTCCGCTTATAAACCCATATGTGGATATCGAAAATCATAGAGTTTTCTTGCTCTACGACTATCCACATATGTTTAAAAGTGTGCGTAACACTTTGCTTAAATATACAATTTCAATAGGAAATGAT